>RDPX01000020.1:2369838-2418982 GCA_003991215.1 Morbakka virulenta
ATTTAAAGTTGTGGTTTCTCGATTAATCACCGCTATTCAGCTTTCCCGTCTAATTAGAAATACGAACTTGGGATTTTCGATGGAGGTTTTTCAGTCAGTATGCAGGACAATATTTTACATTTGTTGAGCGATTGCGATGGTCTCCTTTGTATCTATGTAACTTGCTCTGCCATTAACCTTTGCTATCATTAAAATTAATAATGCCTTGAAATTTGTAACACCAAATGTCGTCTTGTACGAAACGTTTTTGAAAAATTCGGAGAGACAAATTACATTGAATAGAGTTGCTGAAGTTATCCTCATTGATTCAAACTTTCCACTTGTTAAAATCGTATTCGTACTGGTAACCTATGTTCCTACTTGTACAATAACCAAAAGGTTTCAGGCACGACTTCATGCGAGGTTCAAAATAGAGAATATTGCATATAGCTATACGTTTGCTCCAGGAATGATATTTGGTCAAAAACATTCTCACTACTTTAGTTAACAGAACACCTTCCAAGCTCAGATACAATGTAACAATGCCGTTAAAAATAACTTTGTCACATGAATAACAAATTATATATAAGTCCAATTCGACCAAAACAATCCTGGGAAAGACAAGCTACCTAATTACATGAAATCTACAAGGGTGGGTAATTAAGGCAAATGGCGTGGAACCGTTTTAATAAAAACACCTCTTAATTTCTGATCCGCATTATTTTAATGAAAGTTTTAAAAACGTGGCTTTGATTGCTAGAATTCAAGAGAAAATGATCCAAAGAGAAAAAATGTATTCGTAGTAAGCATTTATTTCTCTTAATAAAACATTGAAATATTAGCATTTAAAACCTAATCAATAATCTCACCCTCAGTGACACCAAGTACCTCATCTTCATCACCATCTAGACTCAACTTCCTCAGGACTTACAAGCTCCTTTAGAATTTCTTTTGCATCATCCAGGTACTCGCCATTAATTGAGTATTTTATCTTCTCGACTCTGATAATGTAAATAGAAACCTTTCACCCTTTTTTGTATATATATATATATATATATATATATATATGTACATAGAGGTTAGAGACTATGACTGGTCAGAGTCACATACCACTACAAGAGCTGTAAGTGGCGCAAAGGCAATAGAATACTGTCATCAATCTCAAGAGTGCTCAACAATACAAAAAGGGGGAGCATATGCAGTTGATATATATGATATATTTATTTACGTATCACATTGATACATACTGTCAGGGAACATGGCTAAACAAATTTTTGAGAGGTATGTGTGTGACGAAGAATGGTGCTTTGAAAGGTAGGGCTTTAGAAGGAAAACGCATTGTCAAAGAGATACCGTATTATCCGGCCTTATGGTACACATACAAGGAACATGTTGCATTTACCAATTAGATACCTAGCAGCAAAGTGAGGTAGAGATCACACAACAAAAACTTGTTATTATATTATTGATTTTTTAAATTTTTAATAGTTTTTAAACCCTTTTTAACTTTAAACGATACACACATACTTTTGGTGTTGAATATTAGAGTCTTCAAAGTTTTTGTGTTTAAAGCTTTTCAAAATTGTAAGTTTTCAGAAACTTGTTTTAAATACTATCAAATATTTTACCAGTTTATTCACTGCTATGCTTTGCATTTAAAAACCTAATAAAATATCTTGATGTAATTCATTCCAGTAACATTGGGACCATTCACAAATTTTAACTTACTCATAACATATAGATGTATGGTATGTTAATTTAATACCTTGTTTTAATACTTTGTTACTTTTAGAGCAACCGTCATGGCGTCGTGTAGACTGAATTTGAGAAGCTATCCGATGGACACGCAGTCATGTGAGCTTGGCGTTGAAAGTTGTAAGTTAGTTATATGGAACCTTTTATCAACAACGTAGCAAACTGTCGACCTTTTCGACCTTACTTATAAAATGGAATTTAAGCATCTTATTACTGAATACTCCTTATGATGAAACTCATCATTTTCATCAGTCCTACTTCTTCGTCCACCAACTGTCAATTTGTAAGTTATCATCTTCATACACACACACACACACATATATATATATATATATATATTATTTTGGCACTCATATTGTCTTGTCTCTTTCATGTAGTTATTTAATTCTTTACATTTTTTATGCGTTTTTCCTACTCCTTCTTTCTTTCAAGCTCTTTTGACGTTTGCTTCACTTTTTGTTATCAGCTGCATTATCAAAAGTTTCTCTTGTGGTTTTTCATTTCTGGTTTTTTTCCGTCAAATCAGAAGATTTTATAACCTACTCTTGTTTTGGTCTTCTTAGACTTCTATCTTCTGGTCGGTTTTATACTTCAGATCGTTTTCAAAAATTGACAAGTACAGCAGGTGTTTAATGCCTGAATTTAAAAAACCGTGATCTTGGGTATTTTGTCGAAAAGACAGCAGATTATACCTGAAATCTGGTGTTTATAGTAATGCTATAGAAGAGATAATAACTGTGGTGATGCCAAAAACCAGTGACTCCTCACAAAAACAGCGAAGGAAATTGTATAAGGCAGGTCAAGAAAGGACAGCACGTTTTTACTTGTACCAAGAAATACTATAATACTTGACTGATTCCTTTATAAACCAACAGGAAGTCTAGAAACTACAAAGGCAGAAACTTTGAGAAATATTATGCGATGGAAATGTTAAAAAAAATTATACTTGCAAATGTTGCAGTCTTAATTCATAGACATTAAGAGGAGCTTTTTAGAAAACGTCTACAATAAGTAGCAAAATATCTTTACTTGGATCTACTTTGTGACAACTGCGTAGTCGCAGAGAGCATTTGTTTGAAAATAAACATGCTCAAAGTCAGGAACGGAGGATTTGGGTTGCTGTTTTTAAAGAACGGTAATTGCTCAGCCCATGTGAAGTATTTCAAGGATTACTACCTATTTAAAAGAAAAATGTAATGATACTAATACTAATACTAATACTAACACTAATACTAATATTAATACTAATACTAATACTAATATTAATACTAATACTAATATTAATACTAATACTAATACTAATATTAATATTAATACTAATACTAATACTAATACTAATACTAATACTAATGCTAATGCTAATGCTAATGCTAATACTAATTCTAATACTAATACTAATACTAATNCATGCTCAAAGTCAGGAACGGAGGATTTGGGTTGCTGTTTTTAAAGAACGGTAATTGCTCAGCCCATGTGAAGTATTTCAAGGATTACTACCTATTTAAAAGAAAAATGTAATGATACTAATACTAATACTAATACTAATACTAACACTAATACTAATATTAATACTAATACTAATATTAATACTAATACTAATATTAATACTAATATTAATATTAATACTAATACTAATACTAATGCTAATGCTAATGCTAATACTAATACTAATACTAATACTAATACTAATACTAATACTAATGCTAATCCTAATCCTAATGCTAATCCTAATGCTAATACTAATACTAACTGGTCAATATCCTCGTCACTGCTGTTTGCTGTTGGAGCGTACACTTGAATTATGCTAATGTAAAAGGGTTTGCCCATTAATTTTACCAGGATTACTCTTTCTAATAGTGCCCAATATCCTAATAAACATTTGCTCTTTCCCTCTTCCAGAGTTACTCCTACCCCCTTTTTATGTGCTTTGTCACCGGAGTAAATCATTTTGTAACCATAAAGATCAAAACTTTAGGAGACACACCACATTGTTTCGCATAATCCCAGCACATTGATCTTCATTCTTTCCATTTCATGGTTTACATTTGCCAGCTTACCAGCTTGGTACAGTGTACGCACGTTCCAGGTTCAGATTCGTACATTATTTCTATTCTTGACAGTATCAAACTGACGGTTGGGATCCACCTCTTGAACATGAATGTGTTTATCTCCTTGCTTCGTCAGGAAGTAATCTAGCTGCCTTTGATATCCCCCAGTGATGTATGTAATCAGATGCTCCGCTCTTTTCTCGAACCACGTGTTTACAATCATCTGATCCAATACCTTAGTTGACTCAAATATCTCTCTTCCTCCTTCATTTTTTATCTAAAATCCAAAACGGCCTTGATGTCTGTTAAACCAACCCCTATCTCTACTAACGTATCCATTCAGATCTGCTCCTACTGCTATGACTTCTTCTCGTGATATACCTCTCACCAGCCCCTCCAGTTCCTCAAAAAATTACTGCTTCTCTTCTTCCAAACAGCTACCCTGTGGTGCATAACCACTGACGACATTCACAACACCATTTTTCAGCATTACTTTAACCTTTATAATGCGACTACTTACTATTTTAACATAAAAAAACATTCTCCTTCATCTCCTCGTTCATAATAACACCAATTTTATTCCTTCATGTTTCTTTCCCATAGTAGATCAACTTGAAACCTTTTCCTATCTCCCTCGCTCTATCTCCCTTCCATTTCATTTATTGTACTCACATAACATCAATCCTCCTTTCCTTCATTATTTTTGCTATCTTCTTACTTTTTCCTGTCGTGTACCCACATTCCAAGTGCCAATCCTGATTTCAAAATCTTTTCCTAGCTTCTTTAACTGCAACCAGGACCTTTGCGATACCCCTTGTCCTCTTTTCACATCATTAGGGAGTAAACACTGCATGTCGCTTATGCGAGACACTCTAGCTCTATTTTAACTGTTGCCGAGATTTTTAATCATGACAATGGCATTTCTTAAACCCAACTGGCAAGGCCTGACGGTAGCACTGCTGTATGCGGTGCACCTGACCTTTGGTTGTGGACCTACTCACAAGGAAATGAGGAATTTTTTAACCCATTCTTGGGTGAGCTTTGGTCAGTACCGGGACGTGTCCATACGTCGATTGGCCCTAAACACTGTGCCTAACGGGGAGCTCATCCTCCGGAATTTGGCCCGTAACTGGGGTGTACTGGTAGTTTGTCTGACCTTTACCCTTTGACCTGTCCGGCTTGGCAGAACCTTTTGAGAGTAAACTCTGGAACGCATAGCTCTCCGGGTCACTGAAGTACACAAACCCCTTCCTAGCGATGAGTCCCCAGTTACCATTAAGGAGGGGAGACGATGGACAACTAATGTCGATGAAGCGTATTTTGTAATAATAATATTATAATTTAATTTCTAAAGTGGAGCCAGACCGCAATTTTCTAATTACTTCTTAACCTTGAATTTTTTGCTGAAATCACTACTTAGCAACGGGTTCTTTGCAATAACAGGATCGCAGTTAAGAATTTCGTAAATGGTCTACTACTCTTTCGCCCTAACACTTAACTAAAATGTCTAAAATAGAAAGAGATGCTTTAAATACAGTTGTCCACTCTACATATGTGCTGAGTGAAAAAAACTACAATTTTTCTAATATTTGCATATAATATGCATACATGGAAATAATTGTAGCAAATTTGAACTGAATCTAAATAACAAGTATTTCATTAAGGTATAAATGAATTTCATAAAAGAATAATAATTAGTCTCCAATTAAAAATAAGTCAACTGAATCATGCAAAGTACAGTATCTTGCAAAACGTCATCAGTATTTTTTAGCTTTTTCTCCCTGTGAAACTGTAATATTTAGGGAGCAAAATGTCATATTTCTCGTATAAACTGACATAAAACTTGTCAAAATTTTCTGAAATAAATTTTTGTCTAACAAAGAGCACCTAGCTTTAACTAATATTCAATTATTAGAGGTTAACAGTTTAACAAATGTCAATTTTTCTGGTTTAAGATGTTCAAAATATGTTCTGTGCATTTAGAAGTACTGAACTAACCACATGCATATCCAACAAGTAAATAAAAGTAATCATTTTTGTCAAAACAATGCAGTCATCATTTGAGTTTTCCTTCAAATGTATGTCATCGTAACTTTATTTTCTATTCAGCATTATAATTTTGTAAATTACAGGATTCTTCCTTGTGGTACCTCAGATATAATTGTTTTACAAGGTTTTTATGAATACAAAAATCCTTAAATCCCTAAAATCTACATTATAACCGATCTAAGCTGTTTTTTTATCTGTCAAGCCAAAGGTAAACATCTGGTCGCCTTCAGAGATCAAACAAATCTATCATTTAAATCTCAGTGGGGAACCACCACCATTTTCTATTGCTGAGCTGTCATCTGCTTGCACACTTTGATCTTTTGAAAAGCAGAGATCATAACCATAGAAAGACGGTATCTAAGGAAGATCAACATCATAGAACATGAAATGTATGAGCCAACAGGAGGAGGATCTGCTTGTAGCATTGTAATTTAAACACTGTCTGATATCAACTAGCCAGTCTAGTTCAAATGTACAGATTTTATTTAATGTCTTTTTGTTATGAAACCTTACTGAATTACCACGCCCCGTTTCAAGAGAATCGGTGAAAATTTTTGGTCATGCATTGTGTGATAATATTTGTGTACCGGAAATATAAATTTTTTTCCCTTGTAGAACAATTCTAAAGAAACAAATCCTTTTCTCCTTCCGCTTGGAAAGTCCTGCATTCGTCTCCACAACTTCTTGGTTTCTGGCACAACTAGTTCTACTCCACATTTTCATTTTCAAAGTATTTCACTTCAACGTAGTTGTTATCACTTGTTTGTAGGGAAAAACAGAAGACTTGAAATTTCCATTGGTACATGACCAATCGATTCTTCAATCTTTATCTTTCTTTTCTAAAATGTCTATAGCAAAATTTATCATATTTAAATGCTTTTCTTTGATGATCTGGATGCGCTAAAAAACGTTCTTCTTTTTTTCGGGTTCTGTGTAATTTTTAAACGCCGTGACCTCGAACAAGACATTCAAAGGTAATTTTGTGATAGGTTTTAAAAAACTCTTACATATAGAGTTCTTGCCATTTTCTGTTCTCTACTTAACCCCACTTTATAAATATTCTAGATCGTGAGGTAATTCTAAACAAAAGGAATTGTGCTAATTACATCAACACTTCTTTTCGTTGGACATGCACGAGACTAGCCCAGTATTTACCTGTGTACGGAATCAATATCTTATACTAAACAGTGATGGAATTTTCTGTGTTTCTTTTATTGTAAACAGTAAAAGTACAGGGGAGTTTTAAATGTTCACGTTTTGTATCATTTACTTTGCAATAAAATCAAGTGACATTGACCTTGAAGATGGAGATACTATTTCATTAATTATTTGTCTACTGGGTTTACTACACTGAAAGTAAACTGATGACCCAAGCAATTTCACAAAAAGGTAAAAATGGAAATGTTATTAGATGAATTCAAGAAGGAAATAGTACAATATACTAATGGAAACTCAAGTAATAGCGACAATTTAAAAGTAGACCGGAAAAAGTTCAAAATGACGAGAAATTTTAATCCATGAACGTAAATTGATGCAGGCTGACTGTGCTGCACCAAAACTCATAGATGATGAATTAGTGAAGGAGGAAGTGTATGATCGAAAATCGAGCTAATAGGTTTCGTGTTTCGAGAAAATTCATTGTGTTCAAACCTAAAGCTATTACGATGAAAAATATGAAAACAATAGGGGCTTAAAAATTAGTCTCATCGCAAGCAATGGTTGGCTTGTAAAATTCATGCATCGTAACAATTCTTCTTTACAAAAGAAAAGATCGGCAGCACAAGAAGATTCATCGCATCTTACGGGTCAACGTGTAGGAAAAGTAATGCATGTACAAATATTGACAACAACAAATTATCTACAACAACAACAAATTATCTACCAACATTAGGTTAAGATGACTTTGTCTGTCTGTCTATCATACTGTTTGCCTCAAAAACAAAAGAGAAGTTTTCATTCTTTTACTTATACACCCCTCTCCAATATAATTGTCCAATTTAAAAAACTGTCCAGGGAGTTTATTAAAGAAAATGCCGTCTTTTTCTTGTGATTTTCGTGTATCATGCAATCATCACTTTCTGCCTTGTCGACTGCAAGTCTGATGGATTTACTCGTCAAAATCCCCTTTTTTGTTGTTACAGAATTAGTATTTGCTAGAATGACGTAAGACTTCTCATGACTGTCACCACAGAATTATTTTGAAGTCCTTGACAAAGCGATTAGTTGCAGATTCTTCCCAAAAATTCTAAATTACAATATTGTAGAATTTGATGACCGTTAGGTTAGTTTAATAATTTTATTTGCAGATTTTGTGCCCTAGTTTTGGTGATATTAAATGTTAAAGGCTTAAGTACCAGGCAGAGAAAGCCTCCGCGTAAACAAGTTTCTGACAGAAACCCTTATGTCTGTAACATAAAATAATTTTAGGGCAAAGATGGTTGCGGTGATTGCATTTATCGCAGTAACAGGGCACAGACGATGTATTTCAAAGGAATTTGTTATGTTTAAAAACGACTGTTCATAAAACTGAATTTTGGTTGTGTGAAGTACCTAAATCAACGAAAGTTTGCAAATACACAATAAAACCCAAATGATGTAAGCAATAGAGGGTACTTCCGATAGGAAAATGACCTCTTCCTAATTTTTTATGCTATAATAATAAAAACTGAACTATTCGCCTTAACTAGAAAGATTGAAAACAGTTAAAGTAAAAGGGCGCTTACTCGTGGTTCACTTTAAATATGGTCAGTTGAACGGGTTGACTATTTATGTACATCTACTGGAGAGCCTCTAGATGCTAACTAACGGCCTACCACCTATATTCGTTAATTCTATTAATGAAGCTTTTCTGTGTATCTATATGTAATATTAAATAGGGAAAAGTTCTATTGTCTGTAGGTACTTTAGATATTGGGTTAATTTTATGACAACGACTGGGCTGCAACACTGTCACATCAGGCTTCACGAGTGCTGTGCTTTGACATAAGGCTACCCATGTTTCTTCTTTGACGACTGTTGACTACTCACAGCTAACCCGTATATCAAACCACACAGTAACAAAAATCATTTTTTAAGTTTTTTTAATTAATTTTGTTATCTTAGATTTTCATCGGATGCCAATCGTAATCATAGCACAGTTTTTTGGCCATCACAAGGGTAGTGTTGCCAACTACGTCCTCCCTTGCCTTGTGCTTTTAATAATTGAACTCTCTGGTCAGAAGACTAGCTTTGCTAAATTCTCTGTATTAAACCTGTTGGTTGCCTGGCCTACTGTAAAGATCAGACAGACTTATAAGCAAAAAATGCTTACAATGAAATTTAATCCTTATGTTTTAGTTTGGATATTAATGAAAAATAAAATAGTAAAATCAGAAATGCCTCAATGTGTATCTTTTAGTGCTTGAACTAGTAAGAAATGGGACACGATAATTTCACCTTTATCAAGAAGACAATAAAATTCACCAGACATGTTTAACGTCACAAGAAAAGCAATGTGTAAAACCTGAACACTACAATATAAGAAAGCAAAACAGTCAACAGAAAAAAGAGGGGTAAAAAAATAAGAAACCTCTAACAGGATTCGCAGGTTGCTTTTATATGACTGATCTAAAAATCAAAGATAATATCCTGCTTGTCTTGTTTTTCCCACTGCCATACATGATTTTGAAATTATTGTTTTTATTGATATTTTTACTCTATTTCTTATACCAGCTATCTTAGAGCTAAGAGGCCATCTTAAGTTTCTCAATGTGGCGTTTTATTATTGAGATTTATTAAAACTTTCATTATGATTCTAAATATGGTGTTTTACTTAATTTGTAACAAGTAATAAAAACTTTTCTTTGCTTTTTATTAGATGCATATCCCGCTGATCATATTACATATGAATGGCGTGTGCAACCCGGAATAAAAATTTTAGATCGGGAAATGTCGCAGTATCAAATGACTGATTATAATACACAAACTGAACTGATCGAGTATGTTGCAGGTATGCTACCAATCCTTTCTCCCAAAGTTTGTTTTTATCCTTCATTTGGAGGGATTATACTTCTACGGACGGGTTATTAGGAGAGTGAGTATCTTATCACTCTCTGAACATTGTTCACTCCTCACTACCCAACCCCACCCCAACTAAATATATATATGGCGAACGACAAAAAAATCAACAATATTTAGTTTAAAACTGTCAGTTTCATGTTTTCACAATCGTCAGCTAAACAATTTTTTTAAGTGAAGATTGTTTCCACGATTTTAGTAGCAGTTGGAAAATTGTGCAAACATGAAAAATTAAGTTACCAAAACTAGTATTTTGTTTTCATGTTTTATGGTATATAGCATCTTGCTTAATTTGTATGGATTTATTCTGTGATTTTAGCTAGAGTGTATCAAGCTCAAATATTTTCAATCTTTCAACCTACTTTTTGTTTCAAGTATATTTTTGTATGATGCATCTATCTATTTAGATAAATATATCAACTGAAGCAAGTAAAAAATAAAGCAACAAGCTGGAAAGATCAATGTCACTCAAATTAAAGATGATTCTACATAACAGAAAATATCTGAGATAAGAAAATGGAGAAAAAGTTCAATAATGGGCTAATTATTATAGCATAGATGAGGAAGTTAAAGTAGGAAGACACTGGGACCTATCTTTCACGAATTTTTCACCTATTATTGCGGAAAACAAAGAACTGCTACAAATTTTAGGTATGAAATAGCAACTTTTACTTCAATGGTAGATTGAAGCTGAATGAAAAAACGAGTTAATAGCTAAGAAGATTAAATGAGATTAGATTCCAAACTAATGTTGAACGTATGAGGCACCATACACCAACCGTCTGCTGGCGTTATGTCAATTTGTTGGTCAGTCTTATGGTCATGAAGCCCAAGAGCCTAAAAGTATAAAAAGCTAACTTTCGTTATCTTATTTAAGAAAACAAGGGCAATCGTGTTGATGCATCTAAAGGCCTATGGTCTTAATCCGTATGTTCGAAAAATGATAAAAGAGAAAAAAGTGGTAGTGCATCAACTTTAAATAATAAATGAAACCAGCTGTAAAATGGGAATCAAAGATACTGAAATAGAACAGTGAAAAGAATTCATATATGCAAGGAACATGCTGGGCCAGGAAGGAATAAGTGGTGTATCAGCAACTCAAGGCATAAATGCAGCTAAGATGAAGCAGAAATATGTAAACTGAGTAGCATGTGATTAAAGAAAGACGGAAAAGACTAAAAGTCAAGGTATATGAAAGGCTAGCAAGACCAGATGATGCTTTTTGGTCCAAAGACTTTGGAATTTGGTACATAAGAGTTATATCTGTTTAAAAAACTAAATAAAGGTGTTAAGATTGTCTTTAAGGTCTTAGTAAAATAAAATCTTAAGAGAAGCAATTATATGTATGAACAGTTATTAATTGAAGCCAGATTAAGATGGTTTGGGTATGTCCAGAAGAATCAAGAGTACAATAACACAGAAAGAGTGCTAGAGATGGTGGTGAATAGTAACAGAGGACATGATTGGCAGAAAAGACCTATGTAACTCAGGTGAAGACATGTAGGCAAAGGTAGTAAAGTAGTTAGACAACAGGACCTGAATTATACGTTGTAAAAAGAAAGATGTGGGAACAGGACAGAAAATATGGTTGAACCTTTGACAAAACAATGTCTGGAGTAATATATATAATATATATAGTAGTATATATATATATATATATATATATATATATATATATATCACTTTGTTTCTNGAAGAAATTAAATGTAAGAAAAGTGATTAATTGAAGCAAGATTAAGATGGTTTGGGTATGTCCAGAAGAATCAAGAGTACAATAACACAGAAAGAGTGCTAGAGATGGTGGTGAATAGTAACAGAGGACATGATTGGCAGAAAAGACCTATGTAACTCAGGTGAAGACATGTAGGCAAAGGTAGTAAAGTAGTTAGACAACAGGACCTGAATTATACGTTGTAAAAAGAAAGATGTGGGAACAGGACAGAAAATATGGTTGAACCTTTGACAAAACAATGTCTGGAGTAATTATATATATATATCACTTTGTTTCTATACATTGCACTATTATACCAGATTTCTTAACTTGGATTGTTTTGATTTAACAGACATTTGTTCAGATAGCTAATATTGTCATATATTTTACCTTACAGGAAAATATTCAATTCTTAAAGCTGATTTTACTTTCAAGAGAAGGACTGGACATGCCATTATTCAAATATATGTTCCAACAATCGCTATAGTTATTGTGTCTTGGGTGTCTCTATGGATACATAAAGATTCTACAGCAGCAAGAATAGGTATATTTGTCAAAATTTGTAACGTAAAAGTGATAAATTCAAAAATATAATCACAGGATACAAAAAACTATATTGCATTTCCTTGAAAAAGTGTTTCAGGGTGGTTATTCCAAACTTCTCTTTTGAAGAGGGGCGTTCAATTCTTGTACTCTACTTTTACTATCCATTCATAAGAAGCACTGACTCAAGGAATGCCCTTATCTTAAAATAAATTTTGAACTACTGTAACTGATTCCTTTGTTAACCGAGCATTGATTTTTAATTAGAAACAGTACGCTATAATTTATTCATTTAATTAAATTTAGGCTACATCTGATTTTTTTTGTGGTACGCTACTAGAAACTTTTAGTCTAGTTAAATCCTGCTGTTTTTGTTTTTTTGTGAAAACATATAAATATCATTCGCTTTACAGCCAACCATTCTTTTTCAGAACTTTCACTCTTCCCTTTAGTAAATTTTTTTTCCAGTGAGTATCTTCAACTCAATGTAGGAGCTTTTCCTTAATCAAATATTAAACAGAAATAAACATCAAGTTCAGCTTTACTTAGCCTCTAGCTAAAACGCATGACACCTACTTCTCTTTTTCTCTTAATATTTACCGGTAGTTACTATGCTATATAATTACATACTGCTTAAGCAGCCTTTTTATCTCGGGAGTTAATTCATTGGCCCATTGTCTATTTGCAATCTAACAAGCTTTTTCTGGTTATCAAACTTCTGTATTGTTGTCAATCCTTACGTTCTTCCTTTTTTCATTTTCCACGATTAACATTGAGTTATCTCTGTAATATCAACAATGTGAAATGAAAATGTGAACAATATGAAAGTATGTAATGCTCTCTCTATCTCTCTATATCTATCTATCTCTCTATCTCTATCTCTCTCTCTCTTTCTCTCTCTCTCCCTCCTCTCTCTTTCTCTCTCTCCCTCCTCTCTCTCGCTCTCTCTCTCACTCTCTCTCTCTCTCTGCCTTTCTCTTTCCCTTTCTCTCTCCCCCTCTCTCTCCCCTCCTCTCTTATATTTTCAAACTAATAAACAAAATCTCTTTCAAAAAGATATTAACTTGTTTTTTAAAAGCATTGTGGTAATATACTCTACCAGGTTCTCTTTTCTCTCACTCATCAATTTCAAAAGATTTAATAGAATATTAATGGGTGCAGAGTGGCTTGGTTAAAGTGAAAATTATTATTGGCTTATTCCTAGTTTTTATAATTTAATCACTTGAACTTAACACACAACAACAATGGGAATCTTTAAAGGCCAGAAATTTGTCTAAATACTTGTATCATAATTAACATTTTTGAATGCAGTAACAAAAAGCTATCATTCAATTTAAGAGGTATTAAAGCTCAAAACTTAATTTCAATTGCAATTTAGATTCTCTTTCATTAATAGGAAGTTTAATTGAATTAGACTTAAGGAAAACCTAAATATACATCATTTCTTTGAAAATTGAAGGAAGTCTTAGACATACAATATTTTGAATTTTACAGTAAGTGAGACTGTTGTAAACTACAGTTAATAAACCAATGTATTTCTTGTGTCTAATATATGTATGAAGTACCTTTAGACACCTGATTTTGCTTATAACACAACATTTAAGGCTACTTTTGCGGAAAGTGTGATTATTGCATAAACATAGCGGGAATACACAATGCACAATAAAAAGTAAACTTGAAATCTCCACTGATGAAGCAAATATTAAAATAGACACTATGCATGAGCTACAATTCTGTCGCTACTCCTCATTAAGGCATCCTTTCTGGACTGGGCATCAAAATTGCCAACTGATGGATATTCAGATCAAATCATCCACTACTTTAAAATTAATGAACACTACTTCATTGGTGGGGAAGCATTGTGAGGTTTCAAATTTAAGCACAGTTTGCAATTCATTTCACACAACAAGATTCGACGATAAAAAGGCATATAACTCTTGTCAAATCTCTGATCAAGATCAGAAGAAAAAGACAATTATTCATAATACAATTTGCTCAAGTTAGATTATATTATTATTATTATTATTATTATTATTATCACTAATGTTGTTTTGTTTCTTGTTGCTGTTGTTATTTTTATTATTTTTTTACTGGTCTTTGCTCCATGCTCAGGTTGGATAGACAGCTCGACAGAGTTCTCATCACGAAACAGGCCCTTGGCATTGGATCACCTTTACTCCCAAGTTCCTTATTCCCAACTCAGTCTCTCTTTTTTATCTTTTCCCTTTCTCGAATCCATTTTTTTGCCACCAGTGCTAGCAACACTTGTTGAATCAAGGTTTCTTTCTCTCTTTTCATTACATGTTTTGTTATTTTGTTATTGTTATATAATAAAACTACATTAAGGTAATTTTGCTTTTTGGTTAAGCACTGTTCTCTATTGAACTTTGTTTAAAAATAGTAATTTGAGATAGGTAGTTCCTAGAGAATTTAAGAAATCTAGCAACAGACCATAATTTTCTAAAAAAAATGTATGTATTCACATTTTTTTAGCAGATGCGTCTATAAAGAATACTAGTAAAGCTTGTTATTTGTCTAAAATAAAATGACACTCACCAAAATCATCACTGTAGTTTACTTCTCAGTATTAAAATTGATATCTTTGTCTTTTTGCAATGACAGAGCACATGGTAAACATTAGTTACTTTATGAGTGCTCTTCCTTATTAGTTACTTTTTAGTTTAACCACTTTTATTCTCCATGTGCTATGATTAGGATAACATGAATGCCTTCGCTGCACTTTCAAACAGTACTTTAGTCGTTCTAGTAAAAAAAACACACACAAATATTCCATATTTTGAAATTACTCTTTCTTTATGTTTCTACCCTACCCTCACTTATCTTTATTCTACCTTTTTTTCTCACCAAGTGGCCAACAAACCACTTCAGACCTCAGCTTTATTTTTCCTCTCATTTTCTTCATACTGCGATGAATTCCAGTGCGGCATTTGTGAATGAAACTTTGTTACGGACCATAGAGGAAGTCAAATTTATCAAAATTTATTTGTTTATAGAAATGCTCAGGTCAAAAACATTTCATTATAACTCTGACCTTGTTTACTTCAATTGTTCTGCTCGAAGAAAAAATATGAGAAACTATAACGGAAACTAATTTAGAGCATGAAATATCATTTGGTCTTAATTTGGCTTGACGGGAAGGTTTATTTCAAAGTAAGGCTAGAGGGTAAGAATGCACAAATGACATAAAGAATATCCATTGTTTCGGGCTACTAGATCATGGGATACATTCCTAAAGTAGCTCTTGCATGTTTCTTCGATACATTTTCAAACTAGTATGGCTAAGACCTCCTTAATTCTGTTTTATACAGGTGACTCTCTCTCTCGAGCTCTTGAAGCTTTTTTCTTTGTGTCAGGTTAAAGTCCAGGTTCACAGTGGAGTTGTATGTGATGCAGAGTAGAATGATTCCACAGATTAATTTGATTTTGGAGTGCTAGTCAAGATAATTGTTGAGTGAATACAGCATATATACTTTAGCAGTTGTACATTTGCACGTATTCTCAAAGCTCGTAGAAAGAAATAGCGTATTATATAGAGTTGTTCGTAGATATTTTTAAGTTTCCGTTGTTTATTTCGATGCCCTCATAGTATAAGATAAGTTCTCTGCCACACTTTGAGAGCCTTGTTTGGGTACCGAAGAACATCGTCTCGGTAATACCCTTTTTCAAGTTAATTGCCAACTGGCTTCTTTGAAAGTATGTATTTATCTTTTGCTAGGTCTCTGTGTTACAACATTGCTGACCTTAGCCACCATTTGGGGTGCTGTCAATTCAACACTACCAAGAGTGAGCTACATCAAAGCTGTTGATATTTACTTTATGGTTTCATTCTGCTTTGTGTTTTGTACGTTGGTGGAATATACACTGGTGTTAAACATTGGAGTGTCAAGAAAAAAGAAGAGAAAATTAAAAAGAGAGGGAGCAAAAAGATCAAATACAAAATATAATGGATTAATTGCCGAAAGTGGAGGTCCCTTCGCTGTAAGTTGTGTGGCTCAACCTTTAGTACCATATATAGTACCACAATTAACGTTCATATCAGCAACATGCATCTAGTCTGTTCCTCCTATGATAAGGTATTCCATATCCATCTTCACGTTTAGATCTTTTTCAGTTACAAAATCAAGGTTTTTTTTCATCCTACTCAATACCCCAGAATGGACTCGGCATTGAAGCAATGCAATATGGGGATGATCCAATTCATGCACGCTCATTCCATTTCGTCTCATTTCACTCAGTAATCGAAATATGTAGACCTTATACTGTTTCGCATCAGTGAAAAAGCAACGTTTTTATTGAGAAAACAAATAAAAAGTTAATTCTTAAATTAATTCTAAAATTAACTCTTAATAATGACTATGTCCATAGATTTTTAAACAAAATTTAAGATATGTTTTTGCTTGGGACAATTAAATACCAAGTACAAAATATTTGTTCATGAGTCTTAAAATGAAAATTACTTTTTATCTTTGTTTGCAGATAAACTTTCTGTCAATAACTTATTGCTAAGTTGCCTTTTCAACTGAAAATAGTATTGGGTTAACAAAACAATATGGTTTTCATTCTAGATAGTAGCAGACTGATACAGTGCTTTAACCTGAAGAGACGTCTTCAAGAAAATGCCAGTCTGCTTGGTTACTTCGTAGTCCGATAATTAAAATTAACATCTTGAAGTCAAGAATTTGGCCAAATGATTTTATTGAGAAAATCACTAATGTCTTTAATACCTACCTAGACGTAGGTACCTTCCAGGTTTTGTGAATTGATCAAAAAACGTATTTTTCAGGCTTTCTTCAACAGATTAATTATGTACAAGAAAGTAACTTTGAGCAAATTAACGTGCGAAAAAGGATCAAAGCACATCTTAAAATTTGCATCGTGAGAAATCGAAATTCATACTTCACTGAATAACATTATTATCTCTTTTAATGCAGTAATATCCTCCGAGGAAAAGGAATTTTTATTTTCGATTAATTTATCAAGCAAACATAACATTTTACCAGAAAAGAAACATCACAAGAGAGTTCAGGTTCTCCATAAAAAAAACTATATTAAACAATAGAAAAATTGCCCCATTAGTCATGAACTTTGGGTTGAAAGATTTAATGATTTTCTTATTTGTTTGAATTGTCAAAAAAAAGCTGAAAATTAACACAGTTTATCTCATAATTCAGCTCCAATGCTTTAGTTTGCGCCAATAAAAAATCACCTTTGCGTTTTTTTCGCTTTTTTAAAACTGGGATATTTAATACAATTTTGACAACGTTTTCTTTAAAGTTTGTATTAATTTCTTTCGCCTTTGAAACTTCATTACCTTAATATTGTTCTAAATCTCTTTTTAGGAGGTACTAAAAATGCTTTGTTTTCTCTTCCGGTAGGACCAGCAAAACGACACACATCATTTAGCAGAAACTGCCTTTACAAAAGGTGTTTCTGGGTGGCCCACAAATTCGCCCAATCGCGATTTTTCAAATTCTTTAAACCCAATTGGATTTCGACCCACACGATTAAAATTCCACTACAATAAAGGGAGTCTGGATGTTGAAAGCCAGGTGTGTTCGGAGCACGAACGAAAAGACCCAAATAAAAACTACGACTCTATGAAAGGAGAAACGTCGTCTATTGATGTAATAGCAAGAGTGGCCTTTCCTGTTGGATTTGCTTTATTTAATCTATTTTACTGGATGAAATTTCTTGGACAAGGTGTTAGCAACAGTTAGATGCTTGTATAATTACAACAGATTCCTCTCAGCTAAATGGATTACAGGCGGAAGGAAAATGAAAAGCATTCATATCTGGTTCTCCAAACTCACAGTGTCAAGAAGTCAGTAGATTAAATGCAGTAATACCTATGAACGTTAGTGGAATACATATATAATAATTAAAAGTCTTTTTGAAAACCAAACAAAATACTTTTTTACCCTTTAGCTGTTGCGGAACATGTATATTATCATATACATATTTAAATATGTATACACATGTGCATATAAATCTAAACATGAATAAACAGACCAATAAGTTATATTAAGGTAGGCTAAACAAACATCTTCTAATTATCAATAGCTTTTGAATTAGGTAACTTTGTTGCACACCCGAAAGGGGTACACGTAAATGTCGTCACGTGGCACAAAATACATAAATAATATTTTAAATAATTTATTTCATCAAACTTTATGTCTTAAGCTAGAAACAGGGGAAAGGGTTTCCCGTATACTGGTTCAGATCTATTAAATATTTAAAGAACTTTTGTTACATTTTATTTAAAGAAGTCTGGGAGATAATTGAAGTTTTGAAATTTACTGTATAAAGTGTAAAGTAAAATCCACAATTATTGAAAAGTCAATAAAACAATAAAAGTAAATCTGTACTATGTGTAAGGCCTGGTGGTCTAGGGTCAAGGGACGTTCATAGAGATCAGTGGACAACAAACCACGAGTGTTGTCTTTTCCACGGATAAAAAGCGGGTAGTAATCTGTGAATTCTCTCCAATATCGTAACCTTGCCTAACCTCTAGTCTCCCCTTCCGATATCACAATATTCTTCTGAAAAACCTGATATTTCTACCCTACACTAATATATATTTTTTTTAAAGACAAAAGGCTCCTAGTGGTCATAAGACAAGGTTATGATAAATTAGGATTAAAACACTATTGTCTAAGGCTAAAGTTTAGAATCCTGTTGTCAGTTGACACAAATGTATGGTTCTCGTGATTTTCACAAGTTCATAGCTCAAGCTAAACCTTGTGTTCGTTTAATTAGTAATTATTCTTTTGCCTGAAAAAACAACATATATCTATATCTGGAGTTTATATGACCGGGTCATAGATGTATCCACAAAGTCACAACAAATTATTTTAATAGATACTGCGAAAAAAAATCTTTTACTAATTTAACTTTATTAGAAACAAACCAATAAACAATTTCAAAAAACATATTTATCACAGGAATGTGCTTACATTCTACTTAAAAAGCGTAAGATTAAATTATTTTACTAAATCTCCTTCGATCTTTGGTACCACCAAACTAAAATGGTATTTAACAAGATTTTTTCATAGATTTTTTTATTTTTAGATTTAGATTTTATAAACTTCCTAGTATTTCACAGTTAAAAGCTTTTTCTTTTGGTTTCTTAATATTTCACGACAAATATATACTCCGGAAAGAATAAGTCAAAACGTTTTTCAAGGCTTCATGTACAACTTCCCTTACTAATGTATATAGCAAGGACATCTAGTTTATTATTAACATAAGTAGTAGTAATAATAATATTATTATTATCATTATTTCTTCTTTTGTCTTAATGCTGATTTCAACTATCTGTTTCTGTACTGGTTTCAATGCTCAAGTGAAAACCGATGTTTCACGTTATTGAGAGGATGGCCAGCTACAAGCTGCAAGCCCACATCCTGATTATCCCTTTCCTCCGACAGAGAACACTACATATCTGTTTACTTCGCTTTTTTTAATTTAATACTTAATATTGTTATGATTTCTTCTCTTTACGTTTTATTCCATTGCTTTCTTGTGTCTAATGAGCAAGTAATGTCTATTAGGTACCACTCTTTCTCTCTTTTCTTTGTCAGCAAAGAACACAACATCTGGTCTGTTGTGTTCTACCTTTGTTTCTGTCTGTATGGTAGCACCCCACAAAACTTTCTCATCCTCGCTTTTAAAAACGTCCGTCCTTTTTCATTTAATACTTAGACGAATTCTAACATATTTTTATCCATACTCCTCAATAGGCCTGAACTTTGCGACTGCAACCATCTTATCTTGTCTCCAGTGCTTGTATTTACTTTATGCCAACTGTGTGTATTCCGACACAATGTGACTCGCCGTCATGCCACCTTTCCAACACATTTTCATAGAGAAGAGATGCCAACCTTTTTCAAGGTGTCTCCAATCTAATTTGCTCTCGGAGATTGATCTTGTGTCTTAATTTTCAATCCATTTCTTCCCTTCTTTATGTATCCTTTTCATATCCATACATATATATTACATTTTCTTCTCATTACACTCTACATTTTTTCCAAAAACCTGAGAAAACTCGTTTCCTCTTTGAACCTGTAACTCCTCCCTTTTTCCCTCCTTTTTCGTAGTCTTTCTCAATCCTTTCATTATTATTTTTATTCTGATTATTTTTATTTATTTATTTATTTTTTACTATTTATAATTGCTACTGTTATCAGTAGTAGTAGTAGTAGTAGTAGTAGTAGTAGTAGTAGTAGTAGTAGTAGTAGCAGTAGAAGTAATAGTATTAATACAACAACTACTACTACAAGTGCTTCTATTCTTATCACCGATGAAGGGGTGTAAGATCTGAAATAACCCGGTCTCTTACCTGCTCTAGAATCATTACTAAACGAAAGATTGAGAATTATATGGCTATGCCAGAATACCTAACTCAATTAATATTTTGTTTCAGCTGACAAAATTTATTGTGCAGAAGGAGAAAGAAATATGAAAATGTTAGGTCAAATGTTTTCTCTAAAAAAAGTTAATGCGATAGTTGCCAGAGCAAACGTTAGGTTTAATAAGAAAAATCAAAGAGCTTAACACAGCAATAAAAAAAATCACTCAACCCTTCCCAATATTTGACTACCAAATACCTGGTATGTCAAAAAAATAATTAGGTTATTTAACACTCATTTGAAGCTTTTACTCTAAATCAAAGGAAAATTATATGATATTTTCTGAATTATGTAGGTTTGTTACGATTTTACATAGGACAAATATCAGTCAAGATTAGAAATAGCTGGCATTACTTTATAATCTATTATACATAGGTACCTTCTTTTCGTAACCGATGCTTTGAAATTGAAAGTCTCAAACTTTAAAGGAAAAGACAATTTGAAGATGGTTTGTTTTTGTAGAGAGAGCCATCCAATTCACTGACAATTTTCACATATGAGTAAATATATTTCCGCATAATTTTAACAGTCGTGCCGGCAATCAACTAGGTAATACTCTAGATTATTCAACAATGCTATTCTCATATGCTTATAAGTGTAGATATCAAAAACCAGCATGAAGAATAAACAAACAATCTGGAGATGCAAATCAAATCTAATAGGTAAAACGTGTACCAGATTAGTGTAAAAGTGATAATTGATTGGGTCTATAAATTAATGGTCTTTTTTATTACGTCATCCTTGACAACTATAGGTATGGGTATTTAATTAACTTCCATAACCATTCACATCAATAAGACTTATTCGTCCGAGCCGAGATAATTGTAAAAATTGGACGGGAAATGAATAAATGAAATATATGTTCTTATGTTAAAACTTATGTGACTAGTTCAATATGTATATAATTGAAAAGGCAATAATATCAGTTTGATGAAAACAATCGTCTTTAGGCTATCGATTTTCAAATATCATCTTTTTCACTTTCAATAAATTTGGTCGAGCGTATGATTTAGAATGAAAAATAAATGCAGGAAGTTGAACTACATTTGACATTGGGTCTTTTTTTATGTTCTCCTGTACATTTAAAAGAAGAATACACTTAACCATTGCATTGAGTCTCAGTTTTTTCGAACATTAAGAAAAACATTGAAATACTCTAGGGTTAAGACATCAGATCAATTAAAAAACAGAATTTCTAACAACAATGAACCAAAAATTAACAGAGATATAAATTAAGATATACAAGAAGAATCAGGAGAAAAAACAAAAGTTTTTAATTTGAAATGATCCAGAGTCGTGAAATTGAATGGCACGAGTAGATTTAAAACGACCGACCCCCAGAATAAGGAAAGTCTAATAAAGAGCGTCATATAAAATTATTTTATTCTTTTTGACAAAAAAGTGTCTTTTATCCAGTATGTACTGATTGTTACTGCAATCAGTTCAGTTAACATATTTACATGAGAAGAGTTGCATTAACAATTCGTATATTGGATAACATAGAAAAGGACCCATTGTCAACTATATCTCAACTTGTCCTGTTTGTTTTTTCTTTTTTCTTAGAAATTCGTGTTTCTATTAGGTCAAGTGCTATAAGATTATTTGTCAAATTATAAAACTGATTTTTCTTTACTGTATTTATTTATATTCGCTGCTTTAAAAAAGAAGGTAGTTAACACCTCCAACATCTTAAATATGGAGGTCTGCATTATTAATAATAATCTAGCTTTTACCACACATGCGAAATGGATTCGTATTGCACGTTTGTACTTCTGTTTGGAAAGAAGAGTCAGCAGATCGAATTTGTCAGCAAATCTGAACAATTTATTGAAATATGACGGCAGGTACCGATCATTTAAAGATGCTCCAAGTCTAAGTTGAATACATTTAATTAGTAGATTTGGTGCTAATGACTTTAGTTTAAAATTTTCACCCCATTATGGCTCCAAAACCCTTCCTTGTGAATTTTAAAATTTATACAAAATAGTACGAGACAAGATATTATGGGATGACATAGAACAATATGAGGCATAACGCACACATTTTATTGTACTTTTGACACATTTTGGTTTGTGTGCTTCTTTATCTTCACCAACAAGTAAATACTTCTTAAAATTATTTTCTCATATGTCCAATAAATGCCACGATGTTCAAATTAAAGGAAACAAAAGTAAATAAAGATTTTTAGAATAGTAAATTTTGGAAAGTGAATCACAAAATTGTAACAGTTTTGTGTCTTATCAGGTGTTCCTGGAGAACCCAGATTTTCCATGTATTTTACCAGTATACTGTTTTTGGATAGGAAGTGGCGTTGCAATGGTCTTTCACAATCAGCCCAACAGTAATTCTTTTAAGTCCTCTAGTAGGGTCATAAAAATCTGAGAACTTATAAAGTAGCTCCAAGGCTTACGTGGTATTGTTTACAGAAAGCGTACTTTAGTATTGCAGAGTAAAAATTCTATCGTTTGCACAGTGTAGTTCAAAATTTATCTGCACACAGTTATACCATTTGTGTAATTTAACAAACGGTTATCACTTTATCGCAATCATTTCCACCATCACTCTTAGAAATTACAAAGATTAACATCTCATATCTTTAGTTTCAGAGTATTATAACATTTTATATTAATATAATTTTCTCAGGTCCAACTTCTCTTTTTTTTCTTGTTAGCAACTCTCAAGCTCAATCTGATTATCTAAGCAGCGTTCTTCACTCACCTTGTCCCAAATGTATTATGCTTTTGCTTTCATCTTCTTTATTTCATACCTTACGACTTCTTTTCGTTTTATCTTTTCCCTCCCTCTACCTTCTTTTCTTCTATTAGTATTCGGAACTGTTGTTTTATTATGCATTTTTCGTGTCTTCTCCATCACACTAATATATTGTCCTTTCTTCTCTTTGACTGTTTTCCTAAACTTCAGTGATTAGCAATACAACTTTTTCTTCTCCGTGCATTTCCACCTCTTCCATATTCCTCCTCTAGTTTTATCTCCTGTGAATCTCCTTTCATAACTTATCATCACTTTGACCTTGGGTTTTCAATTTAACTCTTTATTCTGACAGGTTCTCTTCAAATGAAGCTTTTTTACAATAAACTGATCAGTTACAAAGCTAATTAATACTCGAGGCCTAAGGCATTATTTCTATTGTTCTGTACCATAATAGTTTCCTTACAATTTAGATGGGAAAATTATAATACCAGCTATGTCTACATTTTCCAAGTCTAAATGGTGTATTAAACATTCAATTAAATTTCCACCTCAAGACCTCAATTCTCTTGAGCTTCAGCCAAAGTTAGTTCTTTTGGTGGGAGAGGGTAAAAGATAGTTTTTCAGTCAAACTGTAAAAGAAGAGGGATACTTATCTTCATATTATTTTCATTATGCCTCTGAGTGTTGCTTTGGTTTAGTGAAAAGGGAAGTATGTAATGACCTTTCAATAGTCTCAAGCGAACACCAACAACAAGCCATTTCTTTTGTGCTCCATCTGTTTTAAAATTGCTGTTTTAAGAGACTGTTTCTGTTCTTGTTAATTAATTCGGTTTAAACGAGAGCTTACATCATACATGACCCTTTACTGTGAGGTGAGGTGGGGGTAGAGGAACACTTTTTTGAACAATATTCTAAAGTCTGCTAGTAAAACAGCTCTCGAATGGGAAGGAATGTGGCCCTACAAGATATGATGATGATAAAGATTCGGCTAATTTGAAACGTAATATGAAATTAGCTACTTTTTCAGTCTTGAAATAGTAAGATATGAGATTGGTCTTTTAGGTCTGCCACATATTTATCGAATTAATAACGTAGTAACTGATAAATTTATAAATAAAACAGTGGCGTCACAGTAATGTTAGAATGGAAGAAGTGAAAAAGCTGCATACAAATGGAAAAGGTTGTGAATAATAAAACAGGGCTGATACTGCAAAGCACATTTCAAAAAATTATTCCAATTGCCCTCCAGACTGTGATTAGTAGAATTTGTGCCACGTGATTGTTTATTCGAGATACATATGTTAACCTACAGTGTCATTGAAATGCAAGCTCGTCTCTTCATTTCGTGACAATCTTGTTTTTATCGAGGAGCATTGCATGATAAACTTGTAGATGTTTCTCACCATCCCAATAACTGGAAACAAGAACCTTCAAGGGAAAAAATGTACGATTTTCTTGTAGTATCATTGAAATAGTTTCTTCCAGTTTCTGACTGAAAACTGTATATGGTTAAATAAGAATTAAAAATCTCCCTGCAGGGACTTTTCTGATTTGAAACATCATTTCAAAAGGAAACTCTACTATTCATTTTCATCATTTTCAACTATTTAGCATTGTCTTGACTTTTAAAAAAGTAAAAATAAAATTAGATGCCAAAACTTTTTCCAACATTAGCTTCAAATGGATCACCAAAATTTTAATAATGCATTTCGTCTAGTACTCTTTCTTACTAAAATGAACTAAATTAGTTACCACATAAATCATAAACGTGCTTTTCTACTGAAGCAATCGTTACCTTATTTAGCATCCTGTTTTGAACAGCTTGAGGGGCATTTCCTAAGATATAACAAAGGATATGTTTTTGAGATGAGAAATTCTTTAAAAATTTGTTCTTCTCAACCAGTGAGTAGTTTGTTTTTTCCCATTTGTCAAACAATTAGTCCGTTATCCTTCCCTATCAAACGTTTACTTTGGTTCATGCTATATATTTTGTTTTTCGAATTGAGACAACGCATGTGGTCTGCTGTCTTGCTTTCCAACACATTATAGATATGACCCATAAGAGCCTTAATTTCACTATTGAAGAGGGAATATTAGTTGCGTATTCAAGCGTTATGCAATAAAATAAAATATTTGAGATTCTTATATAAAATATAAGTCATTCCATAACAAACTAATGTATATTAGATAAACATTGATAAAAAAAGCCACTCCAAAATTATTGGTTTTTATGTTGTTAATTCTTTGTTCTTATTATTAAATATTTATTCCAGACAGACACACCTGTTTGATGGAGTTTACGAACTCAGTTTGCATTTTCGTGAGAAAAGAAAATTTTGTTTTCCTTTTGTCTGAGAACGGTGCCATACCCGTTGGACCCTGCTGTTATCAAAGGTTACAACGTCCAAATAAATGTTCGAAGCAGTTATTCACAAGAAAATGGAAAGAGAAATATTTCAAGGTCTTTGGTAGCAAAATTACTTTCCTTGACAAAGTAAACATGACTCTTTCCTATTCTACATGACTTTTTTACGAAATCTGTGTTTTGGAGTTAGCTAGTTTCAAACCTTTGAATAGAGCATACAATTTGCGATAACACTTTTTTACACCACCACGTTGCAAAGATATAACGTGAATGCCTAGCTTTTAATGCCTTGTCAAATCAGTTGTTTCACATCAAGACAAACTCGCAACTCAGTCCACAGTACCTCTGTCTAAAATGTATTCATTAGTTTTATTTCTTTTACAATATCAATGGTCAATATATAATGTCATATCTAGTCAAAATCAATGAAAGATTGCAGATCGTAGAAAGGCAGTAAAGAAAGAAGAAATCGTTAAAAAGCAACTGAGGTGATGCATAATATCAGAATGCCTATTTATTGCATCGAAATTAAAGTAACAGCTGGGGGTTTTAATAAGGCAATGGGTTTCATCATCATAAAAGTATCGTACTAATGACAAATCCTGCTATTTGCATCCCTGAGATCTTTGTCGTAGGACTGATTATCAACATTGAACACACTGTTCAAATGCTTGGTTTACTGCACAACAAAGGCATTCAGGCTTGGTAGCAAATTCATACTTGTGGCAGTTGTCTTCAGCCTCACCAACTCTTACTTTACAATAGTACTAATAAGTATATCATTATAAATAAATTATTTTAAATGCTCTGTACAAGTGAGACAAAAAAAAGGCAAATGTCATCTTATAGCAATTGATGGAAAACAAGATAGTGAGAAAAAAAGAAAGATCCTGATAGGTCTGACAATACAAACCAAAGAACAGCCAACAGGCAAGACTTCGTGCACTTTAATATTTTAGTTTTGGTAGTCAACAAGGCTGTTGTACAGCAAGCCATACTATAAAAACGACCACTCTGTCAATATGACATTACCATTTTGTTTCCAGTGTACTTGTTCGTTTTGAAATTGAGATTGAGATTGACATTTAAAATTGTTCTTCAAAAATCAACAAGTAAAGTGTAACAGAACCATGGGATATTTATTTGGTAGTCATAAAAACTATTTCAAATTTTCAGGCTGTTACCCTACTAAAAGATCCAACCACAGCGAAAACAATTGAAAAAAGTAAATAATTATTCCTGGCGTTGGTACCTTATAGCACAATAGCGTATTTACAGAAAAAATGTAAATATAGACGTATTAGCATCGGTATTTGTACAATACTAGTAAACTATTAGCAGTGGTTGTAGGAATAATAGTAACAACGATAGTGGCTTTAGTGGTAGTTATAGCAGTAATAGCAGTAGTAGTAGTAGTAGTAGTACTGGTTGCAGTAGTAGTGGTGTTGATGGATTAAGTGGCATTATTTGTAGTAATAGTAGTGATAATATTGGTAAAGTACTAATAATAGTAATAGCAGTTGTACGAATGGTAAAAAAGTACAATACGTAGCAATAACAGTGGTAGTAGTGGTAGTAATAGTAGTAGTAGTAGTAGCAGTAGTAGTAGTAGTAGTAGTAGTGGTGGTGGTGGTGGTGGTGGTGGTGGTAGCATTACTATCAACATATTGCCTACCAACCTTTCAGTNTTAGTGGTAGTTATAGCAGTAATAGC
The DNA here is from genome assembly GCA_003991215.1 of Morbakka virulenta. Lineage (NCBI taxonomy): Eukaryota > Metazoa > Cnidaria > Cubozoa > Carybdeida > Carukiidae > Morbakka > Morbakka virulenta. The sequence continues at coordinate 2,397,200 of RDPX01000020.1, forward strand.
AGTAGTAGTAGTAGTAGTAGTAGTAGTAGTAGTAGTAGTAGTAGTACTGGTTGCAGTAGTAGTGGTGTTGATGGATTAAGTGGCATTATTTGTAGTAATAGTAGTGATAATATTGGTAAAGTACTAATAATAGTAATAGCAGTTGTACGAATGGTAAAAAAGTACAATACGTAGCAATAACAGTGGTAGTAGTGGTAGTAATAGTAGTAGTAGTAGTAGTAGTAGTAGTAGTAGTAGTAGTATTAGTAGTAGTGGTGGTGGTGGTGGTGGTGGTGGTAGCAATACTATCAAAATATTGCCAACCAACCTTTCAGTATCCAGTTGTCAGCTCAAAAACAAAATACCGCTTTAGGCAGTGAAACAGTGTACGTTTGGACGGGTTTCGTATAGTTGCTGAGCTTTGGAAACCTGATTTTCTGAAGCAACAAAATCATTTTGGACTCCTTTTCTTCTTTAATTTTATTCTGGCTGTAAATACTTGAAACTTTTCTCCTGTATTCGAAGCTTTACCAGCATCAACAAAAAAATACTTGCTTAAAAGAAAATTATTTTTCAGAACTTTGTTATAATTTCTAATAGTCTGGGAAAACATATCAGGTTCTAATAATTCCAAAGTCGAAACAGAACCAACAATACTTTTAATATTGAAAATTGTAATTAGAAGAATAAGTGGAGACTCAAGAGTGTAATTGGTGGTAATCTCCACAATGCCATGACAAAATTACATAACCAAAATTGGGATACGCTTTCAATTTTTATCCTAATCAACTCCAAATTAGTACTTACGAAATAAAATTGTTTCCAACCCTATTCATAAGAAATAGTGGCAAGACGTTTAAACAAAATGATTGCACTAGAAATAGTAATATAAAATTACAATTCTTTGGAGCTCACTGCTAAGTATATTGGTGCTGTCTTAAGGTTTGAATGTTCAATGTCGCCCCAGTTTCCTTAAATGAGGTATAAAATAGCCCTGAAAAGTCTAGAATATATTAGTTCGATAAAGAGGTTGTGCCAATACTACAAACCGTTATGTGACGTTCGCTCAGTCATAACAAAAACAAGTTATTTCGCATCCTTTTCTGTTGATGAACTCACAGTACACGTCAACAGCAGCACATAACAAGGATAACAAGTCTGGTGCTCTGACCAGTGTTTTTCACTGAATGTACAAGCCAACCCACATTCTGTTGCAATTATATGTTATTAATATACAGAATATTGATGAGGAGAAAAATATTGATGATTTAGCAGCGATATTTGAAAACAAAATACCTCTTAATATATCTCTTCATTATTCATAAATCATCATTAAGCTGAATTTGGGCATTAGTGTTGGTGTTAGTGTAGGCAAATATATCTGATATTCCCAACTGGGACCATTAACAAGGGATTTATGAGTTGTGACCTTAATTGATCATGCAGATCATGCAGACACTTGTACTTCAACAAACAAGGATTTCAAAAATTAACTTCACGTGACTTCATCTGGCAAACTGCGTTTATTGAATCTGTTCTATTACATAAATCACATCTTGCAAGCCAGGTGTAGTTCCTACACCATGTATTTATACCACATTACAGTAGACAAACACTTAGATTTTTTCCAGATTTGCTTGAATTCTAAATTAATTTTTTTAGTTCTCATCATCAACAAGAAAATCTTTTCAATTGTGTTATCCCAGTGCTTAAAAAGGCTCTTAACGATATGTAACAGCCAGGGTTGTAGCCAAAGCCTAATTACGCAGTTCAATTTAAATAAAAACGTGTTGAAGGCCCTTAGCAAATACGTCAATTTTTAATGGTAAAAACTGGAACTCGTGCAGATAAATAATATTTTAATTGGTGGTGTAGAAACTATATGGAATGTAATTAATATTACTTTACTTGAATATCAGAGATAGAAAACTGAAGCATGAATGTTGTCAGGTAATCAGAAGGGAATAGATGCAAAATTGCAAGTTCATGAAGCATTTCTTTGAGTTGGGGTTATAAATAATCAGCTTCAATGCTTAACAAAAACTTAGCTAACATTTAGCATGGCAAAGACCGAACCCTGCATATGTAAACCCAGTGAATATAAACTAACTCCATGGGCTCTAGCAAAGTTTTCGACCAGATCATGTTTTTTATCTACTTAACTACATCTTATTTTTCATATTGTTTTTCGGAAAAATCTACTTGTTTAATTTTAGTGACTCGCTGAGTAGATGCATATTTACAAACTTTTCAAACCTAACATAAAAACCAATTAAATACAGCGTCAATTTTTAAAAATTTCAACTTGTACTAAGCAAAGAAGTTTGGGTTGGAAAGTTTTCCATGAATTCTCGAAAGATACACAAGTTTATGTTTTGATGCATATTAATATAGATATATTGGGAAAGTGTCCTAATTTTAAGGTTCCTCTCTAATTTCGGGTAGCTCATCATTTTCCTGACAAAAGAAATCAAGGGAAGGAAAACATCTCGTTGCCACAATTTAAAAATTAATAGAAAAGGCTGCACAATGATAGCGCTAATAACGTAGGACGGTAATATATCTCAGAGAAAAATTGATTAAAAGTCAGTGACAAAATCAATGGTATCAGCTTTATAGCTTGTTATCAAATGTTTTTCCCAACCTGACCGTGTGAATCTAGATTATTGATTGTTTCCACATTTCCAAAGCCACGGCGGTAAAATGTTCGATAATCTGGTCGTTGACTGTCAGAATTTCATCAAGACCAATTGGCAAGAACCAAAATGTAAATTGCATTGTATTTTATCATAAATAATTTACAAAACTCATTAGGTTTCTGGGAAAGTAATTTCCAGGATTACAAGAGTTTCTGTACATAATAAACACAGATGAAGTAATATCAAGTTCAGCAATAACATTCGTTTTGAGGAGATTACGATATCATGATGACAGGATTAGGTGTACCCCAAAGAATTTCAAGAAAAATTTAACCAAAATTCTGAAGCTGGAAATTGATCGGAGATTAGAAAGCACTCGACTCCACTAAGAATAACAGACTGTCATATTATTGTAAGTGATTACTGTATCCTTATCTACCTCCGTATAAACCTATCACCCTAACATTTCAATTTTTTGTCAATTCTATTTCAAAAAAAAGTTCGAGCTGAAAAATATAACAAGCTGAAAATATTTGCTCCAGATTCGCCAATCTCGATGATCATATAAAAATTCTGCAAACACTAATAACTTTCAAAATGTTAAGAAATAAGGGAGACCGTAGCTTCAAAAGTAGTTGCAGTAAGTCCGTTTCTTCACAACCTCAAACAACAACAGTCGACATTTGTTTATTGTAAACATTTTTTGCCAGTCATGTATTTTTTTACTTGTTAACCTCCAAGATATTAAACAGCAGCAAATGACTGCATCTCTTGCTAACACGGTGTGATTTTAGACTCAATGAGAAAAACACCTTGCAGCTGAAGCAACATCCGTTGACACCATGAGATTTCTTGCAGGTAATTCTATCACTTGTTAGATCACATTTGGAACGAATTTATTTGCCAAGGAGAATTATAGTAAATATATCGTGTTTGTATTATCTATTTTCAAGACAACTTGAAGAAATCCACCTGTGTAGACATAACACCTGACATCACCGCTGCAGATTTAAGAGAAGTATTACAAAAAAGGATATTCTACTTAATTCTTTCAGATAATAATCTTCTATGGGGAGAGATAAGCAAACATTTTGGATACAAATAAGGCATTCATCTTTTCCTGTCCTTTACTCAATGTCACTATTTGACTGTAGTAAAATGATGGCAAGAAACACTCTTTGCTGCGGCCAAGAAACAACATTGCAAGATTGTTGTAAAATTGGGCCTTCGAATTATTTTTTTTCGTTTTCCTGTGAACAGCTTTGATCCTACATGAATGTAGCAACTAATCATTTAATGGAATTTTGTGTTTTACATTGCATTTATTATTTGAATATCTATTTAGCGTGGCTGCAAATGGCCAGGCTACAATAAAAGTGATTAATACCGTGAGCAGAAACGGGAAAATTCACAATATTTGAGTTCGTCATCTTTTTCATTTCCTACCTTGAACAAAACTTTTTTTTACTATCAAAAATTTCTGATAGCATCGTGTGAAAGCTGTCACAGAAATGTTTTTAGTCTAAGGATCCAAAAAGTAGGATAAGGCTTATGAAGATACGATGCAATTTCTGGAAGGTATAGTGACTCATATATGTTGTTGTACTGGCATTCTAAAAAGTAATTAGCGTTTCAAAATAACGGATGCTCGAAAAAATTAAGTATCCTTCAAGAGTTCAGACTCATTACGCAGCTTTAAAGAGAAAGTCTAGGTTATGCAGTGAAAGCAAATTTTATCTTTCGATGTCTTTCATTTCATTGAGATGAACACGTGCTGTAACAGATCTATTCTATAACTACAAGCTAAAGTAAATTAAGATTGTACGTAATTGAGTATCGCCAATCAGCATATTTTACCAGCAACCATCTTTATTTTGTACATTCTAATAAGATCTTTGTACAAAGGCATTTCAGATGAGAATTTTCGACGAAAAATACAGAGGTCTTCCATTACACCGATATCACTGGGACCTTAAGAAAATCTCGATATATATAGATATATATATATATATACGACACAGGAAATATGCCAAACCAACACTGACAAACTCCTTAAGCTAATAACAATAATATTTGACACAGGAAATGACTAAAGAAAGTATGCCAACATTTACTTGAGTAAATCAAATATCTATTTATTATTTCAAATTTTCGTCTGTCAGTTTCTTGACAAAGTCTGTTGTAGACAGACGAAAATTTGAAATAATAAATAGATATTTGATTTACTCAAGTAAATGTTGGCATACTTTCTTTAGTCATTTCCTGTGTCAGATATATATATATATATATATATATATATATATATATATATATATATACATTATTTCGTAGTAACCGATTACCTCTCTCTCTCTCTCTCTCTCTCTCTCTCTCTCTCTCTCTCTCTCTCTCTCTCTCTCTCTCTCTCTCTCTCTCTCGTTTCCATATTTTAGGAGCTTTCTTTATATAGAAGCACGTTAAAGTCAAGCTTAGCACTTTAAACATTTACATCACATCAATACACATTCATTACACTTTATATACTGCTATACACACACTATTAACTGTACCTCTACCTGCCCTGACACTACCCAAGTGACACTACATCCATCTTCATCTTTCAAAAGAACCTCTCATTGTTGTTTTTTTTGCTCCCTTCTGCTCTATTTCAAATAATTTACAAGTTAATCCAATGGCGAAACATACCTTTTGCATTCGCCCTTGTCACGGCAAATGTCCCAAGCTACTCAATGCGACTCACGACTGTGCTTCCAGTAGGAATGGTCTTTGCGCATTCACTTGAATTTTCCTAATTCTCCTCACCCTCCTTAGACTCTGGGGATTCCCTGCTGTACAAAATTACAAACCCTTTACCTCAGCTGCGATATCCTGAACAGAGACAGTAGCATAAAGCATTTTTCTCATCAGCATTGGCATACTCATCAATGGTCTCCATCACACCCATTGTTCTCTTCCTTAGTGTCACAGCAAAGACAGCTAGAGGAATCCCATCATCATATTTGAACCAATTGGCAGTGGTGCTAGACTTTACCTCAGTGAAATCTTGGTCCATGGGTTGGGTGCGACTCGTAATGGGCGAAGGTGAGAAATACAACTTTTAATTTCGGGTTTTAAGATGACACATTTGGAAGAGCAGGACAATTATAGGCAATCCACAAAAAAGGCAAATATTCCTTCTCTTTTTCGATAGGTGTCTGTTCCAATCTTTTGTTCATTCCGTAAAAACGTCAAGTCATCCAAGCAGGTTTTTCATCGGTTAAATACTGTAAAGATTTTAGTATTTTTGAAGAATCTTGGTTTAACGACTTGCCCGAGATGACAAGCTGTAATTTGTCAGTACCAGTCTCTTGTCACATAACATTATGGTATGGATTATTAGGTTCACTTACCACCGAGGCAACTCTCATCTTAAACACCATATCTCTAAATGACTAGTTCAAAAAATGATTCTATTTTATCAGCATTGACAATGTCTTTAGGCTTGTGCTGCTGCAGAATATCCTGAAGCTTGGTTGTTTGTCAGTTTTTCACATCTCTGTCCACAGATTTTGCTTTAGCGGTAATGGCTTTCAGCTTGATATCCTTCCTGCCATTGAAGCGGGACAGTTGTTCTTGTGAACTTCAAATTCTCAGGGTGGCCAAACTACGAAGCAAGGATTAACCCTAATGCAAAAGCAATTCGCTTGTAGGGGAAATTTTTATTCAGCGATATATTTATACCTTGTTACGACCAGGGAGGCAGAAAATAATCATAACAATTTAAGTGTAGTACGGCACGTAATTAAGTGCTTTTCGTCAGACAAAATAAGTATAAAAAGCAGTAAAGACCATTTGAATGTCACAATAGATTGCGCCGAAGAAGAAATCAGATTTATTGCTGACTCTTACAGCTCCCAGTAAGTGGTCCTAGCCAAGAGGTTAGTTCAAAAATTTCTGTAAAAATTAGATCAGTGTATCGTAATTATTAACTTTGCATACTGGGTCAGAAAATGTCCTCGCAATAACCGCTGTTTCGTTATAACCACCGTATATCAAAGTAATTGAAGAAACCTTTGTATTAATAGATAGTATTTCGTAGGAGACTACAAAACCTACGAAGTCACGCAGAAAATAGTTGTATCAGAATCCGTAGTGATGGGAACCTACTACATGATAACTAATTTGTAATTATTTTGTTCCTGCCTGCCAAAATCTTCCTCTTTTTTTCCTTGTTTCTCGCTCAACAGGATGCATCTTCACCTTTTGACCCTTCCTCATGCAATATTGCGAGACTACATTAGTCATTTTACACCCATATTACCACATAACCAGCAATCTCAAAAGAATAGAACATATGAAATCAACAGGCTAAGAAAACATTTAAAGAAGTGCATTTATTATCTAATGCCAGGGTTTTTCAGTAGACTAAACGGGGCAAAGTTACCTCTAAATCAACAAGGGGTTCAGAAAACAACTCTATCAGTCTTTCTTGTTTGATCTTATTTCCTGACAAACGTAAATCATTATGTCCATTATAAAACATAATCACAAACGAAAAAGTGAGCTTTAATGATTGATTATGTAAACGTCAAGTGAAAAAGTCTGATTTTAAAGAATTCCGCGTGTTGCTAGCGGCTGTTCCTTTGTTTTAATATCTTAGTGAACCTTGCATTTTACAGTCAGGGCTTTTTGTTTGCATTGCTACAACTAAAATGCTACCACTGAATGCTTATTTTCCGTAAAACGGATAGATCTACAATTTTCACTGGTCGAAAGACCAAAGCGTTGAGGGCATTTTTAAACGAACTCAGAGCATTATAGAAAAATAGATGAAGGAAAGGCGTTGCAGGACGGAAGGGGCTGTCCTGAGAGTAGATCTAACTTAAGTCATTACACAGTACCTGCTAAAAATCATCACAGTTCTACTCAAACAGTAGAATACATAGGGCAGAATTGGGTCAAAACTGGGAAGACTTCCAACCATTATAGTTCCATAGGTTTTTAAAAAAACTCCAAAACATGTTCGGAGTTACTGGGCAGACTACATAGCCTCCACGTTATACCCAGGGGAATAAGGGCAGCGTAGGAAGAGAAGACGACATTACTGGTAATGTGCTGTTCCAGGGACGCAAAACCCTGTTATCAATATCTGATACGAGGTCTTTGCAGTGAAAAGAAAAAGTTTATATCTTTCTCAAAAAGAATTTGCCATGCTTCCTTAAAGTTGAGCTCGAACTAAATAAACAGTATTAAAGATATCTTTCCGTTTCTGCCGTTTTTCTACTTGGTGCAGATTACATCAAACGTAACCATACTCACCCTTCTTGTTTTATCTCCCGTATCCACTCATCGGGGTGTATGGGGCGTCCAGATGGAGTACAATCCAGTAGCAACCATCAGCTGGCCTTCGGGCGATGGACCTACTGGTCTCTTGATGGCACCCAACTCTCATGTCTGGCTCCAAGTAACTGCTTGTGCGGGGCAGTGGCCACACCCTGGTAAACCGCTTCAGCTGGCGGGCTAAACGACATGAGGGTACCCAGTAACTTGTTACTGGGGAAAGTGCATGTCTCGCACTGTAGCGCATGACGCCTGGAAGCGGCGGAGTTGGCGGAAGAATCTACATTGAGATCAACGGCAACGAAGGCGTAATCTGCACACGCATCGCGGTATGCTGAGGGCACGAATGAGACAATAGTATGAGTGGCCATCCGCCAGTGGAAGGCAATGGCAAACCACCACTGTATCCTGCCAAGAACAATCATGACAATACAAAGATTAATGTCTAACGCTAACAGCGTAAATGAGGTTGATGACACTGAGGTCATCAACATCTCGCTCGGTCGGGACACTCATGTTCGACAGGTGAGACCTGACCGTCAGCCTGCGACTGTCAGAAACAGAACCACTTTGCGGATTGGAACATGGAATGTACGTACTTTGTACCAAGCAGGGAGACTAGCAAATGTGAAGTTGGAAATGGAAAGGCTGAATATGAATCTGCTCGGTTTGTGTGAAACAAGATGGACTGACACAGGATGTTTCGACATAGAAGGACATAAGGTCATATACTCTGGAGGAGATAAACACGAAAAAGGAGTTGCCATAATTCTGGACGAAGAGCTGAGTAAGTGTGTTTTAGGATATTGGACCCTCTCAGAAAGAGTTCTCCTGGTAAAGCTGAAAGGACAGCCTTTTGACATAACTGTTATTCAAGTGTATGCACCAACAGCCGACAGTAGTGAGGATGAGATAGACATGTTCTATGAACAGCTTGAGGAAGCTATGAGGCACCATAAATCCCAAGATGTTGTCATTGTGATGGGAGACCTGAATGCAAAGGTTGGAAGCCAAAGAGTAGGAAATATAGTGGGAAAGCATGGTCTAGGAATGCAAAATGAAAGAGGAGAAAGATGGATAGACTGGTGTGCAGCACATAATCAGGTGATTATGAACACATGGTTCAAAAATCATGAAAGACGCTTGTGGACATGGAAAGACCCTGGAGACAGGTATAAAAATCAAATCGACTACGTGACCATCAACAGTCGCTTTAGAAATGCTGTTCAACAAGCGAAGTCCTATCCTGGAGCAGATTGTGGGAGCGACCACAATCCGGTTGTATGTACAGTCAAACTGAAGCTTCGTAGGCTAAAACGTACAGCCCCAGAAGCAAAACTAGAGTGGAATCTCTTGCGTGAAAACCAAGAACTCAGAGAGAAATATGCAGCTGCAGTACAGAACCGGTTTGAAGTACTCGAGAGAGAAGGCAGCATGTGGGAAGTGCTAAAAGAAGCAATAGTAGAGTCAGCAAAAGAAGTCATCCAACCCAAGAAAAAAGAGAAAAAGCAAGCTTGGATGAAGCCAGAAATTTTGCAAAAGATGAGACAGAGACAGAAAATTCCAGAGAAAGATTCAATCCAATACAAAGCTTTGGATCGTGACATAAGAAACGAATGTAGAAAGGCGAAAGAAGCCTGGATAAATGAGAAATGTCTAGAGATTGAAAGCTGCAAGACTGCAGATCCTAGTTTCATGCATAAAAAGATTGGGGATTTGGTAGGAAAGAGACCCTGCTCTTCAAGTGGGTGCATTAAAGCAAAGGATGGACATATGATCATGGAGAAAGAAGAGTTGATGGAGCGTTGGGCAGAGTATGTTGACGAGTTGTTCATGGATGAAAGGGGAGGAAAACCAACCATCAGGAAGGTTATTGAAGGCCCTAGAATTCTATCATGTGAAGTGAAAGCGGCAATTAAGAAGATGAAGGCGAATAAAGCCATGGGTCCAGATGGAATCTGCATTGAGATGATAAAGGCACTCGAGGAATTTGGAATAAACAAAGTCACCGAACTACTCAACGATATATATGACAGCGGAGAAATCCCTTCGGATTTAACAAAATCTGTATTCATCGCCCTGCCCAAGAAACCAGGGGCTACCGAGTGCGAGCTCCACCGAACCATCAGTCTAATGAGTCATATAACTAAGATACTTATGCGAGTCATAATGGCAAGAGCAAGGAGAGCAATGAGGCCAGAGATAGGGAAACAGCAATTTGGTTTTGTCCAAGATGCTGGAACAAGAAACGCTATATTTGTGATGAGGATGCTGTCGGAACGAGCCATCGAAATGCAGAGGGATCTATACCTGTGTTTCATTGACTACTCAAAAGCATTTGATAAAGTGAAACACGAGTGTATGATAGAAATGATACAAGATCTAGACATAGATGGAAAAGATATAAGACTCATAAGAAACTTATACTGGGAGCAAACTGCGGGTGTGAGAGTGCAGAACGAGGTTGGTAAATACTGCAATATTCGAAGAGGTGTTAGACAAGGTTGTGTCTTCTCACCAGACCTATTTAATCTATACAGTGAAAACATCATGAGAAGTATCGAGGGAAAACATGGTTTTGTGATCGGAGGGTACAACTTGAATAATATACGATATGCTGACGACACGACGCTCATAGCCGACACTCCAGAGAAGCTACAACAACTGCTTGACACCGTTGTAGAGGAAAGTGGGGCAAGGGGTCTCAGTATCAATCGTCGGAAGACTTTTTGCATGACGGTTAGCAAAAGGAATGAGAATTTGAGCTGCAAAATATCAATAGATGGAGAAGACATTCAACAAGTAGATAAGTTTAATTATCTTGGCAGCATGATTACATCAGATGGAAGATGCATGGTAGAAATACGGAAACGAATTGCCACAGCAAAGGGGGTATTCCAGCGAATGTCTAAGATACTGAAAAACCAAACTATTTCCTTGAACACCAGGCTCCGAGTCCTCAACTGTTACGTAATCCCAGTGCTTACATACGGGAGTGAAAGTTGGACCATCACAGCAACCCTCGAAAAGAAGCTAGAAGCTGAAGAAATGTGGTTTCTACGCCGAATACTGCGGATTTCTTGGACAGAACACGTTACGAATGAAGATGTTTTGAGGAGAGCAGGATGCAAGAGAAAGCTGTTGTCCACCATTCGAAAAAGGCAGCTGTCCTTCCTAGGACATATAATGAGGAAAGAAGAGCTTGAGGAGTTGACGCTGACGGGAAAGATAGATGGGAAACGAGGCAGAGGACGACCAAGAACCAAGTACATGGGCAGTATTGCAGCATGGTCTACAAAGAGCGAGCTACAACTACTGAGGGCAGCGAAGGACAGAGATCTGTGGAGAGCCATGATCGCCAACGTTCCTGGACACGGCACCTGAGGAGGAGGATGATCCACTCATCAAGCATCTTAATTTTTAACGGCTTGGAAAAATGAATGCCTTTGAAGACAGAACATAGCAGCTCCAGCAAAGAATAAACTGCGTTAAACATTACTACATAAAAGGCTAATTCAAAAAATTTTAGTACACTTTCACAGAAAAAAATATGTGATGAGGCTCGCTCCAAGTGCATTATTCAGAACCATTTTAGCCTCTGTGGGTATTTCAACAAGGAAACCAGTCAAAACCGTACAAACTTCTCAAGGGACCAAGGAAAGAGTAAAGCCGTGCAGATAGAGAACAAAATAATCCGTGCAGTTTAGTGTAAAACGGTCTGTGCCCAAGCAAAGTCAGTGCTTCGATATATCCCGTGAAGCCTTCTGGGGAATGGTAGTAACCGATATCTTACCTAAATAAATGCAGACGAAGCAGGCTCTTTCAAACTCCAACAAGAAGCAGAGCAACGCTATGGCCTACAAGATAGTGGATTAGATCCTAAAGATCCAAAGTTTCTTTACGTCTCCAGGAACCTCAGCTTAGGGCTATTTTTATCTTTAGGAAAATGTCCTGCTAACCAAATATGGTAGCCAAAAGGCCACTACACTCCAATAAATGCACAGCGCACAATGCAACCTCGCCAAGGATATCGCCGGACCCTTAGCCTTTGAGAAATCTGACGAGAGAGTGATGTATGTTAAGGTGTCTAAAGCCTTCTAGAGTGAGCTACACGTCCTATACCTGTCCCTTATGACTGAGTTGGTTCTAGCACACGTTACAAGCCCTCCAAACTCCAACCTGTTTCGTGATTGGCTGGGGCCTGTGCAGACCGTGTGATCACTCTAAACTGACTTTCAACAGGTACAAAATAGCAAAAGGTTTTTTCCTCTGGGTCAACCTTGCGAGCAGAACCATCACTGTACTCAAAAATCAAAATCAAAACAATCACTGTACTTAAAAATCCCATCAGAAAAGAGATCATAGCTGCTCCTCACTCGGTTTGTAAGGACACCATGGTCAACTTTGTGTTTAGCCTCAAGAAATGCGTGAAGTAACATGGAGGTCATCTCCATACATGCTCTAGAATGTAGAAGAAAAACTAAAAAATATATATTTCCTGAAATGATGTTTCAAACAAAATAACCTATTTATGGGCACAGTTTCATTCTCTTCACAAAAAACTAAGAAATAAGGGTTACCAAACGTTCCAAAGCTGTCTTTGGGTGACGTTAGTCCGCGAAAACAGGTGGTCAGGCTTGGATGATGATGTAATGGTTTTAAGTTATTTCATGGAAAACATCGGGGCTATTCTTACGATAGGTTTTAAACTGAAAAAAACTTGGGCTGCACACGTTGCAACACAAAAAGGCAACTGTTGAACAACAAGAATGAACATCTGCTCGTCCAGAGGATTCAGGCTATACTGCGTTGCTCACCAGCCTTCCTGATGCGACGGTCTATACAAATTTTAAGAGATGGTTCTAACAACGTCAAAAAATAATTGCATTCTTTCAAAAACGAATCCATTTATGACTGCCTGGGAAATGTTAAAATGCTGAACAGCAAAGGATTACTTAACTAAGAGCACGAAATTCTAAAAAAATGGACTCCTAATATGATAAAGAAAACCACATGACTCCTTCTAACTTTATTTCAACTTCTAATTGTTAACTTATAATATAAGTTACAATATGAATACGTCGACAACTTATATCTGCAAACATTGGCTACCTAATGACCCAAACAAATTCCTTTTTTTTTTAGCTTGGCGGTCAGGCTAACGATGGGCTTGTTTACTCATGAATAGCATAACGGTGGTAAAGATATGAACTCTTGCAATAATGATCACAACACATGCTTCCCATTGCAAATTTCTATGACAACTTCGTTGCTTTTGTGTAAAGTACGTCTACCACTTTCCCCATGTATTTCAAAATTTCCAGTGAATTTTCGTATGTCTTGTCCATTGGAATACCCTCAAATATTATCAGAACACCACTTCCTTGATCCAGGATACCTAAAAATAAAAGCTGAACATTAAGATCGGTTCATCGTCTCTAATTCACATGGATGGATGCATGCATGGATGCATGGATGGATGGATGCATACATGGATGGATGCATGGATGCATGCATGGATGGATGCATGGATGCATGCATGCATGGATGGATGCATGGATGCATGCATGGTAGATAGATAGATAGATAGATAGATAGATAGATAGATAGATAGATCGATAGATAGATAGATAAATAAATAAATAGATAGATAGATAGACAGACAGACAGGTGGATAGATTGTCATACCAAATACATTATTTAGATAGAAACAAACTAAATCCATCATTTTAAAAAACACAAGTGCGAAATACATAATTCAAATATAGAATACAATAAATGTATCTTTTAAACAGAACCATTTGTATCATGTAAACTATACACTCTAAGATAAATGAACCCCAAATGTCTTGTGTAAACAAATTTTCATCACTAACTATATTTTTGGACACATCTCTTGGTAACTTACAGTATTCCATTCGGTTATCTTTACAAGGAAGGAAAACCTTTACCATTATTTCACTGACTGGCCTAGCAAAACTCTAAATGTGGACCGTTCACTACTTCTTTTATTTCTCAGACCGTAAAATATAAAGGTAATGTTTAGGTCAATAACACTTATTGGCCAATCACTTTAATGATTTTGTATGGTTCAGAGGGTAATCTCAAATAAATTTTTGAACTTAATGTATTTCAAAATGTTGCATATTGTTTGAACCAGAAAGGCACAAAATCAGCATTTTTGGAGTACCAGAGAATAAGTGGTCAGGAAAAGGTCACTTCAGTCCAACAGAGGAACATTCGTATACTCGGGTGGAGAGAAATCTGGTTTTGGTGATTTCGCCCATTATTAGTCTGAGAATGTGAAAAATGCCCTGTTAGGATACAATTTTGTAAATAATCACGTAGTCTCTGCGAGAATTCAAAGACGATCAATAAACATCTCGATTATTCAGGGCTATACTCCAACAAGCCTAGCAGATGAAAAATAAATTGAACGATTTTATGTTTCGCTGCAAAATGCTCTCAAAAAGGGCATGCTTATGACATTATTGTGATTACGGGAGATTTCAATGATGATAAAGGTGAGAAAGAGAAATAATCCAGGGAGTTCAGGGCAGTCAGTTATGAGTTTCTACAAAGAAGCCAAGGCAAGAATACAAGTTGGTAATAGTTATTCAGTTGAGTTTGATGTTAGGGTTAGCGTTCATCGAGGAGGTGTGCTTTCACCACTCTTATTGGAACTGCTTTAAACGTGATATCAGAAACGGAAAGGTGACTTGTATGAATTATGAGTGGGTTAGACAGAGTGGATGGTTTTTGTTACTTGACTGACATAACACTTAACACTCTTTCTTCTCTAATGTGATGAGTGAAGGTTAGTGAACAAATGCTTGCGGGCAAAAATGATGATGGTGAACTTGGTATGGGTGAACAGAATAAAGTAGAAAGACCTCTTCTAGATTTTGTCATTAAAAACAATCTGATACTGATGAATACTTTCTTCCAGTATCACAAACGGTGACTTTACACCTAGATGCTACCAGATGGAATAAAAAGAAATCAAAGAGATTATATTCTTGTGTAGAGAAAACGACAATAACCATTGTTAATTATGAGGGCATTTCCTGGTGCTAACTGTGGGTCAGACCATCATTTGTTACAAATGCCAATATCTGGAAGTGCAATAAGCAGAAGTTGAGGCTTGTTATGCAAGCCATGATACTCGAAGAATGTATGATCGAGTAAAATTTCTTACCAAGAAATTTTCTCCAAAACTGAGCTAATGAAAAGAATATTGTTATTAATTATATGCAGATCCTACCTGGCGAATGTGTAACAACTCAGCATCGATCTGTGGTGTGCACCTTGAAGCTGATTACGGTTGTGAAGAGAACGTGTAAGAAACCAGCTAGGATAAGGTGGTGGAAGCTGCAAGACAAGGATTTAGAGGCGCAGTTTGTGTCCCAGGTACAAGAAGAGTTAGGAGGGAATGAATTACCTGTGAACTGGACAAGAACAGCTGAAGCCATTCGAAGCATAGCAGAAGCAGTTTTGGGAAAGAGTCAGGAGGAAAGAAAAGGGATAAAGAAACGTGGTGGTGGTCAGAGGAAGTTCAGAAAGCTGTAAAAAAGAAAAAGGAAAACTACAAAGCTTGGCACAAAGACAGGAGTGACAGAAGGAAAGCAGAGTACCTGGAAGCAAAGCGAGAGGCCAAAGCTGCTGTGTCTAGGGCTAAACAGGTGGCATATGAAGAAATGTACGGTAACATGGACACTGCAGAAGGACAAAGGAAGATTTTCAGAATAGCGAAGCAGATGGACAAGGCATCTAAGGACATCCAACAGGTCAAGATGATGAAAGATAAAGATGGAAGAGTCCTAGATGATGAAGAAGAGGTTTTGAACAGGTGGAAAGGGTACTTTGAAAAGCTGATGAACGAGGAAAATCCCAGGGAAGAGAGGGAAGAAGCAGCACAAGCACAGGAGCGGGATGTACCAAGAATTGGAAAAGAAGAAGTGAAGAAGGCGCTGAGTAAAATGAAGAATGGGAGAGCAGTTGGACCGGACGAGATACCTGTTGAAGTGTGGAAATCGCTTGGTGAGCAAGGACTTGAGTTTATTACAGCAATATTCAACGAAATCCTTGTAACTGGTAGAATGCCTGATGAGTGGAGAAGGAGCACCCTTGTACCAATCTTCAAGAATAAAGGTGATGTGCAAAATTGCGCAAATTATCGAGGCATCAAGTTACTGAGCCACACGATGAAGCTTTGGGAACGGGTGATTGATGGCAGGATAAGGGAAGAAGTGCAAGTCAGTGAGCAGCAATTTGGTTTTATGCCAAAAAGAAGCACATCTGACCCCATCTTTGCACTAAGGATAGTGGCAGAGAGGTTCAGGGAAGGCCAGAAAGAGCTGCATTGCACCTTCATCGATCTTGAAAAGGCCTATGACCGAGTACCCAGAGAGGAATTGTGGCACTGCCTGCGAAGTAATGGGGTGAGCGAACAGTATGTGAGAGCGATCCAGGAAATGTATGAGGGATGCGAGACTGTGGTACGTACATCAGTGGGGGTGACAGAGCCATTCCAGGTCAAAGTAGGCTTACACCAGGGTTCGGCATTGAGCCCACTGCTCTTTGCCATAGTAATGGACGAACTGACAGTGGATGTGAGAAGAGACTGCCCGCAAAATATGATGTTCGCAGATGATGTGGTATTGGTAAATGAAGGAAAGGATGAGGCAGAGAGAGAACTAGAGAACTGGAGGGATAGATTAGAAAGAAGAGGGTTGAAAATCAGCAGAACAAAAACTGAGCATATGTGCATCAACAGCACTGCAAACCTACCGCCAATCAAGATCGCTGGGGAGGATGTACCCGAAGTTGATGAATTCAAGTACCTTGGTTCAACGATCCAAAGTGATGGAGGGAGTGACAAGGAAGTGAGGAAGCGAATTCAAGCTGGCTGGAACAACTGGAGAAAAGCGACTGGTGTGTTGTGCAACAAACATGTCCCAGTCAGACTGAAGGGCAAGGTGTATAAGACATTGGTTCGTCCGGCAATGATGTACGGAATGGAAACGGTCCCTCTCACCAAACGCCAGGAAAGCTGCTTTGATGTGGCAGAGATGCGAATGCTGCGCTGGGCGAAGGGTGTAACCAGAAGAGATAAGATCAGGAATGAAAGCATCAGAAGAGACTTGGGCGTAGCGGAAGCCTCCAAGAAGCTGCAGGAGTGCCGACTGAGGTGGTTTGGACATGTAGAAAGAAGAGATGAGCAGTATGTAGGAAGGAAGTGCATGCAAATGGAGCTACCAGGGAAAAGAAGACGAGGGCGACTAAGACACAGATGGATGGACAATATAAAGGCAGACATGGCAGTAAAAGGGCTCACGAGGGAAGACGCACAGAACCGCATACGGTGGAGAAGCCACATTCGCTATGACGACCCCTAGCAAGGGACATGTCAGCAGAAAAAGAAAAAGAAGAAGAAGAAGAAGAAGATCCTGATGCATCTGGTAATGGCACAAGGGAAAGTAATGTAAATGACTATTCAGATCTACCTTCACTGAGATCAGAGGTAGAAAATCCTTTAATAAGTCTGAAAAGAAAGAGTTTTCGCGAATGATAACATAGTTACGGAGATGGGTCCAGGTGGTGGAGAAAAGATCATTTTAACAACACGACTATATGTGAAGATTTAGCAGACAGAAAAGTGGCCGGTGGCCTGATGCTGTGCAATCTTTGTATCCTACCCCAGTGATAAGTGATTTGCAACTGTGTTCGAATTACAGAGCAATTTCTTAATTCAGTCATACCAGCAAGGTCATCCTCATAAGGTCATTCACTCATCCAGGCTGGATTTGTCAAAAGCAAAGGGACTAGAAATCAGATGTTTTGCATTCAATGATCATTGAAAAGTGCAGATAATGATAATACCAGACATGAAAAGCTCTAAGAAATTACAAATCAAATGGGTCTTCCTGGTCACCGTATTCAGCCTATCGCTTTTGTATGCAGAGATGGGTAGTTTGAAGTGCGTACTGGATGTGGTACAACATATTGACTTCAAGGCAAAAAAAAAAATGTGCATGTGTGCACATAACATACACAAAAATTGAAAAAGAAACATACAAACAAATACATGACCATTAAAATTGTAAAGCAATATTAAAAACCTTTTTAAGCACCTTTCAGTTTCTTGTCCAATATCATCTGAGAGAGTTTCTTTTCTACGATACCCTACAACAAAAACAAAAGTCTTAAAAACAAAACTGCTTAAGCTGTGTTCATCTACCTGACACGACATATCCTCGAGACAAATATATTCTCATAATATGGTATCCAAAAAAACGTAACCATCGTAACACTGAACTATTATATTAAACTGCCAATTGATATTTGGGTTTTTATTCTACATATTTTTCAGAATGACCTATCCAGCCACTCAGTATATTAGGTATCATCTTAAAGCAGTAACAAATATGGAAGCTCTACATATTATCACTACCCAGGATTCCATGTCTAAATACGCTTTTGGTTGCAACCTACTATTATTCAGCAGTTGAACTGAATAGACAAGGTCGACTTAAGAAACATTTCGATTAAATATGAGGAAATCTGGGTATAGGCAAGGAAGAATTGAGGGTGTTGTGCTTATTTGGAGCAATAAGTCTTTATACCTACCGCATGTACCCTGGACTCCTACAAAAGAACTCTATATGCCTCCATCATTAGCCGCAACCATGCCTCGAGGGTTTGAAAAAGTGTCAGTTACTTAAACCCGGCATAACATTTTCAAAAATTTTACATTTTTATCAGTAACTGACCACAATTTCCGCATGCTATATAACAAAGGGTCGGATCAAAATTCGATACACTACTCATATGAAAGGGCTGAAAGCAAGGATGTCAAGGGCCGTATTGTGTTCACGTCCATTCCATTTCTTAAAATAAACTCCATGATTATGTGCAAGTTGAAAATGTTATTTTTAATTCAAATCTACAGTAAATTACCTTTACCCAACTCCATAATCAGAGTAAAAGTACAAAAATGATATGAGAAGCTTAAATGTTACAAAAAAATTCCCGTGGTGACTGCTTGGTAAACAAAAGATTCTTAACAATTGCAAATTTCAACACAAAAAGTCAGCAAAATCAAAACAAACAATAGGCACATACCAAAGACAGTTTAATAATTTTCGCAATGTGCTCCACCTAAAAGTAAGGACATAGAATTCAAGTGAGCCATTATCTTAGTGACTGAAATCCAAATTTCAGAATGCATCGATCTACTTTTTATATCATACAAATAGAAATTTTTTAACTGTACTTCTCCTTGGTTCTTCACGTTTGATACCAAAGTGGCAAAGCAAGCTATAGAGCATGCATGGCGACATAAATATGAACTATGCTTGATCTTTTTCAGATGTGCATTCTATTCTAAGAACAATGGCGGGATACGTTTAGTATTTATCTACTTCCAAAATTTCTAAAAACAGAATGGTACATAGAATAAAAAACACAAATAATATATATATATATATATATATAATATTAATAATTTGTCCTGGGTATGACGATAAACTGCATCCGGTTGTGTAGTTTCGACGGGGGCGAATCAGGTTACCCTTTGCCACAACTACCTCCAGGTCACCCTTGGGCAAGATGTAGCACCTGTTAGCCTACTCCGAGACCTTGAAATACCAGGTTGACGTACGGCGGAGTTAAGTCTGTTCCGTTCCCTTTTCTGGTCAGGACGAGGTCGTAAGCCTTGGTTGGCAATCGTCCTACGAGAAGGAAAACTCAGAAAAATAAACCAACCGTAGTTGTAAATTCCAGGTTAACGTCTGGCGGGATGTAGCTGTGTAGCATGGTCAGGATTGGGCCTTTAGCTTTGAATAGCAGCTCTCCTAGAGATGGTGTCTCAATAAAGGTACTGGTGGTAGTGCAACCTTAAATTCACCAATCTTCTAAAGAATGTTAATGGAAAACCTTAGTAATGAAAATAACGGTGTGAGCGAGACTGGAACTGTATGTGAAGGCCTCTCGCCCGGCAGGTGATCCCTGGCACAGCAGCGGGGACCCGGCCGTCATGCTGCGACTGCTAGAATGAAGTGGACCAAGGAAGTTAACAGGATCGTTACGGAATGCTACTATCGTAGTAAACCCTTAAATGAAAAGGGTAAACCAGTCAGAGGGTATAGACACAGAATTTTCCATGAGTGGAAAGATAGAGGTTTATTTAAATCAACTGAGCATTGCTTTAGGAAATGAAACAAATGAGATAGAGATAGGAGAAGTTGAGGAAAACAGCATAAATCAGGAACAAAAACAAATTATAGATGAGCTCAACGAAATTCTGAGAGAAGGAAAAGATTGTGATGGCATATCGTTCAAAAAGGTCGATAAGAAATCCCTTAACAAAGAAAGCGAGAAGGTTAATTAAGCTACCATGTATATAAAGACTAAAAACATCCCTGAAACGAATAACTTCGAAAGAGCCGAAAGTGTATGGGTTGCAGGTAAACTAGGGTTAAAGACATTTGAAAGATGGAAAAAGAAGGAACCTAGATGGAAGAGAAGGATTGAAAATGATACTGAAAGCCTGAAGCATGCATGATGTAAGTTAACTTGGTAGGAAATCGAAGGGAAAACTAGGTACAAAGAAAACAGCTAACCTGGGGAAGCTAGATGAAAAATATAGAGTGAACCAAAAATGGTTAAACACTGTAATGGAAGAATTGAAACAAAGAATGATTGCCAAAAGTGCAAAAATTAAGCGAGATGAACAAAGAATCAAATAATTTCGACAAAATCTATTATTTTATGGTGATCAGAAAAAAGTTTATACTGAGTTAAGTGGAGGTGGTATTAGAACGGGTAAGGTGCCTAATGCCGGATTGAGCAGGAAGTTGTCTTTTTTGGGGGGAGGGGGGATCTGGAGTGTTGAAAAGAAAGCGACCAGTTGGCTGAAGGAAATGAAAACTGAATAGTGAGCAGCACTCACAAGAACGCGTCACCATTACGTCAGCAATGGTGATGAGCCAATGTAGAAAGATTCTTAACAGGAAAGGGCCGGAAAAAGATAAGATACAAGGGTTTTGGATTAAGAACCTTAGAAACTTGCACGTCACAGTTGCTGAACAGTTGAAGATATTAATCGGAAAACAATGTCTTCAAGATTGGGTGACTTATCGTCACACCGTACTACGCCAAAAGGATATTTCAAAGGGAAATGTTGTTGATAATTACCGCCCAATTACATGCCTTCCAATTATGAAGAAGCTGATGACTGGAGCAATATCAGAGGAAATGTATGGATATTTGTATGAGAAAAGTTGTTGCCCGAAGAACAAAAGGGTTGCAGACGCAAGAGTCGTGGGGCAAAAGATCAACTTTAATCAACAAAACAGTGTTAAAAGATTGGGTGAGAAACTTGCTACTTCTACGAAATCTATATTGCTAGTCAACGGGCATGGAACATAAACATGTCATATGTTTGTTAATTTTCAGAAGATGTGCTTGATTTACAACCAAATTATATTCAAAATTATATTCAAAATTCACTCCATTCTTGTGGTGGCATTGTCTTGTTAAGAACGAATCTATAAAACGGCGAAAAAAAGAAAATGTCTTCTATGTTTTTTCCTGTGCCATATCTGGCCTTAAAATTTCACAAATTTCCAAATATCACAAAACTAAAAACATTCCATACCTCAACACGCGAGAAAGGTTCTATTATTCGAATAAGATTCTGCTCTAATAGATTGTCATACAGTTTTCCAAGATGACGCTAAAATGAAATTTTGGATAAAAACAAAACAGTAAAGAAAACCTCAACAATATATTTATTTCAAAATGAATAATTAAAATTTTGTTTGTCTTTCGTCCTATTAGCCGG
>RDPX01000020.1:2430949-2501115 GCA_003991215.1 Morbakka virulenta
ATAGTAATATACATAGATATATATATATAGATAGATGGAGATAGATAGATAGATAGATAGATAAATAGATAGATAGATAGATAGATAGATAGATAGATAGATAGATAGATAGATAGATAGATAGATAGATAGATAGATAGATAGATAGATAGATAGATAAATAGATAGATAGATCGATAGATAGATAGATAGATAGATAGATAGATAGATAGATAGATAGATAGATAGATAGATATAGAGATTTATATATAAATTTTGATATCATTAAAAATTCATACATACCTGTTTAACATGATCTTGCTTAAAAGCATGTATTTAAGTGAAGATATCGCATGAGGGTTATCAATCGAATCATACCCCTAAATATGGCAGGTTAAACAATATGTGATACATATCAAAGAATTGTTTGTAACGCGAATGTCATAAAATGATACAAAAATCACAGCAGACATTCTGATTTACTCCGGTGTTATGGTTCCCAAACCACATTACCTTTTTATTTCTATCAAACTTAAAAAAATAATGTTAAAGTACGTTTTTTACAAAAAATCGTTAAGCAGGCTTGGTTCTCCTGATATAGGGTCAGTAAGGCAGTTATGTGAGTGACAACGTAGTGGGAGATTATCAGCTAAAGGGGTAATGTTATACTACCAAATGACAGGAAAGCGAAATAACCATGCTCCAAACTAAGCTCTTTTACTGCTTTACATAGATACGTAAGCTGGTAAGCAAATATTTACCAAAGTCAAGTAAGTAAGTAGGCAAAAGATAGGTATTAAGTATGTAACATGAAACATCGCAAGTTAATATTATTTCTTGGGCCAGAATAAATTCCAATTTCAATTCCTCGCAAAAACGACAAGTTAGTTTTATCAAGTGATGGAAATTTGCTAAATTGCAGCTAAAAAATACTTCCATTTGTAACTCATGATGCACCCTTTTGTCAAATTCAATTTTCCTAACAAATGAAATACACAGTTTCAATTAAGAAAGAACTGTTCTCGAAAAACCACGTACATATTGTGACCTCCAATGAATGCAGGTATCCCCAGATCTTACCATGCCTTGGAGAATATACAACGTACAATTTCGACTTTCACGCATATGAAAGCATACAACGTGTCAGTTTGGCATAATGGTAAAAGCCACCTATTTAAATATGGATATGCTCATAGAGGTAGGTACTCTGAAAAAGTTCATACCCAGCTTCTCCTAATATAAGGGAAATCGCAACCTCTTAAAAAACTACTTCAAGATACCCCCACCACAAGAATGGAGCTAAAAAACCGGAACAGGTGTCAAAAAATGTATTGTGTACCTTGCGTCAATTCATTTTAGTCAATTTGGTACGAAATATTAACAATTAAAAGAGTTGGTAAAAAATGTACCTCAAATGCTTCGTAAAAGTAAGAATATCCAGTTTTAAAGTCATTTTCTTCTGCGTGTAAGATTCCTAAAAGAAACAGCACAACAGTTCTGAGCAGGTAATATGACTTTTTTCAAATCAATTTTAAATATACTACTAACATCCTGATCAGTAACTAGTTCAACCTGTAGCATAATGGATATCCATGCATGAAGAAATGGTGAGCCAGATAGGTAGATAGATATAGATAGATAGATAGATAGATAGATAGATAGATAGATAGATAGATAGACAGAGAGACTAACTGAGAGGGACAGACAGACAGACAGACAGAGGGAAAGACAGGCAGGTTGGAAAATCACTTTTTATCACCAAACATGCAAAGGTCGATAGAAATCACAAATAGTTCTACAAATTAACAGGACCCTGTGTACATGTATTTCTCTCTCCCACGTCCTGCTAGGGTAAATACTCAAAGCATGATCAACTTCATCTCAAAAGCATTTTCTATTGAGTGGACTGAAATTGCGAAAGGCATCAAAACTAGACCTCAATTTTTTTGAATAACATGGGGTAAAACCACATATAAAGGTATTGAAGTGGCCAACTTGACAAACTACTAAATATGGCAGCAAATGTGGGCAATCTGAAAATAAAACAAATGCGATTTCTCTTAAGATCGAGGGAAAAATAAGACACGATAAGATTTCAAATGTCCTGTTCAGTGATGTCATACTTGGACCATTATTTTAACATTTCTTTAAAGCAGTTTTCATAATTCTTAGTTCTGCGTTGTCATCAAATGTCTTGTTTCAAATGTCGTCTTTTACACGTTTATCACCAATGCTGTTTAACTGTCATCTATCACTTCAACACCAATTTTAAAGATAGCGCTCATCATCATTTATTTGTTTAGCAAGTTTTGCTCTTGAATTCGAAATACCTTTCCTTTTTACATTTAAGTACTTTTCATTACTGCCAATTTTCTTTACCAAATTTCGTATACCCACCAATTGTGTCGCTACCTCGTAAAATGCTGGTTTTGTATCCAACGTCCGTCTACATCTTTGTGAGAGTTTAAGACTCCTCGACATCGGCATCAAATTGTTTGGACACAAAAGGTAAGTAAATCTTCTGTATTCGACCTCTTGTGGCGCTTGCTTACTGGTTGTTCTTCAGTAATAAATTACACCGGATAAAAATGCAGTGGGGTGAGCATGTCTTGTTTTCTCTATATCATGCAAGTTTGTTTGTCAGTTTACTTCACCCAATGAGGATACAGTCAAAATGGGACCATGGCTTTTCAGAACAATATGCTGAAAGTCAAGTAAAATATCCAAAAATGTATTTTCAGTACCATAACTGACCACAACACAAGGACCAGAACTCTTACTCCATTTTCTTTCATTCCAGTCATCGAAGTCATTTCTTTCATGCATCCCTTAAAATCTTCAGTACCTTTTTCCAACTACCCATCCAAATCACTTCAGACAGGCAACAGTTCGCCAGGCGGCATAATGGTGATTGTATCCCCAAATCGAAGAATGTCTTATTCGTCATATTGGCAAGTACAACGAGATGCATGCCTCAGAAAAACTTGCTGGTGATCTGTTCTTACTACTGACACCAATTTACCGATCTAATGTTTGGCTAAGAGATCATATACATCACAAAACCAAAACTATCATCACTCCAGAAGAAACTATATGAACTTTCTTTACCGGTCACAAAAATTCCTCTCCATCGGATTTCCAATGAACAACAAACACCAGTACTTCTTTTTGTAACTGTTTCCACTATATATTGTAATATACTATATTTCATATCAACTGCAGTGTGCTATATATCATATCACCACCAAAACTATCCGAAATAGCGCGACTCAATCTAATTAATTTGGAGTAAACGTAAATTCAAAAATTACTTGATCTTGAAACACCCTGATATACTCCTTGTCGTTTAACTATCACAGAACAAGCTTTTGGAATCCAGATGTTATCAGGATACTGAGACGGCCTGTGTTTTAAATATGTCACATGAAGTTCGTAATGCAGGCTTAGGCAGTCACTTTTAGGGTAAATTTGATGCTGGAATGTAAAACTCTTTAAAAAGTTTAAAGCAAACAAAATAGATCGTGTGACCACAAAAGTGCCATTCAAAATCTGATAAACGACACCAGAATCAGTTCTTGTATTTCAGATGCAATACATGTATCCTGACAACCACCTGCTCTTTCTTAAACAAACCTACGGCCATTTTGGTCAATCAATGCAGGTGTTCCTAACTTTTACAAATGTCTCTTCCAGTAGTTCCAAACGCTTCTGACCCCATCTGTATCGTTCTTACCCTCGAATCACATCATCCGACACTGGATCCGTTCAACCTCCATTGTGAATATATATATTCCAGATGCAGCATTTAGGGCATCTATAGGTAGCACTAAATTATTGACTTAATGGCTCAACTGTTCCCCCAAAATATATACAGGTTTCTTTTAGGCTTTACAGGTTAGTTTTTCCAGTGTTTTCAAGCCGAGTTAAAAAAAACAAAGGAATCCCAGTATGAGGTTTCTGAAACCCCTAGGGCACCTTTATGTATTTCAAAACAGACTTTGTCACCTTAATAGAATAAGTTACCTCTAACCTAAAATAGCTCCTGAGCCTGAGTTTCTTTCACCATCCGGCATATGGGATCAATGCAAAAAGACATGAATTCGGCTTACTATTCAAAGTTAGTAATACTTGCTATTTCTATCAGGTCGCATTTTTTATATATGGTGAAGATTTGTAGCGGTGTGTTTCCATGGTCATCAGTTTTCTTTTACAGGCAACCTCTATTTAGTGTGCCATATAAGCTTTTGCTAAAGTGCATTAATGTTGAAATGACGAACACTTATAAATGGATGTACAACGCCATAAAAGTGGTCGTGTTTAAAGGATTCGCAAAGGAAAACCTACTGAGGCTGAGACTGTAAATTAGAAATCAGTAAAAACAAGAAATTTTGTACTCACTGAACATTTATAAAGGTTACTTGTGAAATGATGCTAGTGTAACAAGGCCAATAATATATACTTGGCAAACATCTACAGGTAATGATGATTGAGACTTAATTAATTATTAGTTTTACTTACCAGACTGTAAATCTAGGGATGCCTAAAATAAAAAAATAAAAATATGTTGCATAACTGTTACTAATTTCAAAAAATTAAAAACCTGACAATAAGATTTTTAAAGAATAAAGGTATCGGGTCACAGATATTTCATGACATAATCTGTTGTATGCCCATGCTGACCTTAATCAACGGCTTGGCTGATCAAAACATTAAAAGATGCTACTTGCTCAAAAATCAATATTTCAGCCTATTTACAGTTCAGTATCTACTTCTGAAATCGTTCATTTAATTCATCAATTAATCAATCAGACTGTGTTATATCAGTTTTCATTTCTCCCAATGATCATAATTTTGTTGCATGCCTTAGCTGATCACGACGGGCCAACTGGCTCTCTTCAGCCTCCGATATAGACTTGAAGCACTAAACTTTACATTAATTGTGGTGGTCAGCTTTTTTTTCCCAAGTTGCCAGGTTATGTTTCTGGTGAGTCTTAATGTGTATAATCACATATTCACACATACACAAATAAATATACATTCATACATACATACATACATACATACATACATACATACATACATGCATACATACATTCATACATGCATACATACATGCATACATACATATAAAAACATACGATTTGATGGGGCAATCGTTCTATAACTACTACTAACTCATAGTTACCTGTAGTTTTGGTGGGCAGTATATACTGTTTGCCGTGGTTCGTGCTGATGTAAGCGCTGCCCTGCAAGGTAAAAATTGGGAAGACATTTGTGAAATGTGCGAAAAAGCTTTTCTGAAACAAAACCAAAAAATGTAAGGTTCTCATCTGTAATGAGTTTAACGTATTTTATGAAACCAGATAAACCGTTCATAAACAATAAAGTTAGTATACAGTACTACAAGATTTGTTCATTCCCTACAGTCCTTTTATTGAGTAAATAATAGCCCTGCAAGTTAAACTGCTTAAGTTATATTTTTTAAGCTGATCAGAAAAGTTAATTATGAACTCATATAATATGTTGGATTCAAGAGCTACTTCATTGGTATCACTAAACACTTCTACTACTACTACCACCGCAACCACCACCAATAATAGTAATCATCATTATCATTATCACCACCTTAGGCGTAAGCTAAAAGATAAACCATATGTGATTCCGAAAAGCAGTGCAATGCAGGGTACCCATCTTAAGCCTAGGGGGCCTTGCTTCCAGTTTGCAAAGTTATAGCCACAAGCCCTATATCAACTCTGGCTATACCTTAACCTGCATTATCATAAAAAATAAATGATTTGTTCTTATTACCGAGTTTGTCAAGGATCAGTGGTAACCTGTGCCGCCGCTACGCCTTATAGCTTGTGACATCTATTACTTATTTCTAATTAAAAAACATCCCCGTACATGCAAAGAGCTACATACTGTTACCGTCCTACAAGACTATCCAACCCATTGGAGTTCACACTGAACGAGTGTCGGGATACGATGGATCAACTGACAAACTCACCTTGATTTTGGTATATTACTGAGGGCATGATAGGTTTTGCTTTCCAACAGCTGAACCTCTACCAGTAAAGCTTTATCGTCCAATTTTTTAAGCTCTTTTAACAACCTTCCACCTACAAAAATAACGTTACATCATAATTTCAAAAATGAGAATATCAGGCCTGTTTCGTGTTTCAAGTATTTATCATTTAGAGTGTGGTATTTAAATAGTCAAATCGCAAACAGATCCATCAATGGTTGGACATCCTGACAAACTAAGTCAGGGTAGTTGGATAGATGGGCAGATAAGGAGGGCGGCAGGGAGACGTACAAACCAACTCAAAAAAAGTGTAAATACAACAACAGTTGGAGAGGAACATTTTTGCTCGTTATGAAATCTTGTGGTATCCGTTTTCACCATGATCATTTACAAAAGCATGATGCAAAAACAAAGAGTACCTTCCCCTTTACCAATGACAGGGATTAACAGAAACATTTGTCTTACAATCTTTAAGCTGCTGTTACAGTCGAAGAACAATGGTTAACGTAAATTGTTTCAAAATATCCTTTTGTTTTGTTATTATAAATCCAGGTATTCTTTCAACAGAAACCCCTACCCCTATTTTACTCCTGAACAATTTTATACAAATTTCTATACAAATCTTTTTAAAACGGATATTGCACTCTGACCAGGAATAGTCCGCTATCCTGGCTCCCTCTGTACGTAGAAATACCTAAAGACGTAGCTATATGTGAGAATTAACTTACTATATTAGATTTAAGCACCCCTCCTTCCTCTATCTTGTCTGAATACCTACCTATGGATAAAGCCTTTGCATACTCTTTTGTATCAAAATGTAACGCAATTAATCTAGACTGAAAAAGAAAAAAGGAGCTTTGATTATTGCTATAAAACGAACAAGGTCGAAGTAGTGACTACAAGAAATCAGGTAACACTCACCAACACCGAAGCACATTTCCCTTCCACCTCCCTTCCTCTTCCGAGAATTGAAAAAAGTACAAAAAACTAGTTATTTCGTGTGTATATTTTTCTAACTTACAGCTGCAAACCCACTTTTTATTACCATCCAGTGAAAATAATTGTGAAGAACTGGATTGGGTATTACAGAGAATCAAGATATATGTGTATCGGAATGTGTTCAAATTAGAGAACTGTTCATCATAGCCACATGGCAATGATAAACAGTTGGCCACATGGCCCAACCTATAGGGGGTGTCAGGTCATTTTGCAGCCATACCTTTCATTCGAGTGCGTCATTCCTTCGCCAGGACCCTTATTAATGGTCATCTCATCGCTATCATAGATATTCTGCAGAAATCTGGTGCACACAAATTTTTCTTTTCTCTATATTATCCTGCTACAAGTTAACATTTAAAAAAAACCACCATTTATCTGTCAAGACTTATGCATGCCTGCAAGGTCATGCTATAAATGCTGTTACAAAGTGAAAAAAACTCATCACTCGATTTAAGCTATTTTCTGCCGCATTTTATGGCTGACTGTGAAAGCCCGCACATAAAAAAAATTGCATTGGTTAATATACACTTAGGTGACTGACACACACAAAGTAGTATTTTATGAGAGTTTAGTAAGGCTGGAGTTAGCAAATTTCTAGTCTCTACGATGAACTAAAACTTCGTTTGGAACCCTTAAAGCATTTCAAAACCACAATGTAGGAATTGTTACCCATCAATGGCAGCATGATACAATGAAAATCGAAACCGTTATTTGGTCTCGAAAAAAAATTGCTGTATTCAATCACAATTGATCGAAAAGTAAATTTTGGGGGCATTTCAAAAGGCATCAACCAGCTGGTAAAAAACAATTTTAAAAGGTCAGCAAAAACAACAAAAGAGACAGAATACCAAATGACTACTAGAATTATGAAACGAGATCGGGACTGAAATAAAATATTAAAACATTATTAAGTTTACAAAGAGCAAAGAAGTAGTACCTATGACAAACAATGACAGTCTGGAACAATGTCTGAAATCTGTTGAAAATACTAGGAATCGTACTGATGCACTAAATATACTGAATGCGGAAAAAAGTATCATGAAAGTACTGCGTGAAGTAAAGCTCTATTCTCGCTTATCTTCTTATTTCGCTTTTATTTTGCGTTCTGCACTCCAAATATCGTAAGCTTTGGGTCTCGAAATTCGGTAGTACTCCAAAATGATTGGTACGGCAATTCAGTAGTGTTCCAACAAATTTGATAGGCTCAAACTACTCGATTTCATTATGGGGGAGGGTTATTTCCAGGCAAAAAACTAGTCAAAAAACACGTGTTTTGTTACAGGGTCCTTGGGACCACTGCAAATTATTACAAAAAATGGCAATAGGTAAAAGGAAATTAAGGCAGCTATTATTGGAAAATAAAGATAATCATGTAATCAAATTTTCTTCATGCACGGTTCATCAACAAGAATAATGGGCGACTCATAAAGTGAAAACACTGAAATACTCAGTGGAAAAAAACTACCCCCCTATGCCAAAAAAACACCACACAAACAAACAAAAAAGGCAGCTTCCCAAAATAGTATTCCAGCTTCACACGGCACCGAATTTCTTTGATAAAATTGCCTGTAGTTGGTAGAATGGACTAGTTTTAAAGACAAGCTTACTGAAGGTGAAACTTAATTAGTTCATGCAATAACAGTGGATACAGAAAGACTTCTCATCAAAACACTAAACAAAATAAAGATGTTTATCAACATGTGACTAATTTTATCATTTGAATTCCCCCAACACAGTTGATTAGTGCCAAGTGGTTCTTATTGAAGGATATTAGAGGTTCATCATGTCATCAAAGAAACCTCTTCAAACAATACAAAAGGAAATTGTGCCAAAATGTATAATTATTTTGATAACACTACAAAATTTTTAGAACTACATTTTGAAATATACAGATGGCAGAGCTTTATGCTGCACCTTTACAGCCAGGGTTAACACCACAATTAATGAAAGAGCTTTTGCACCCTATGT
Source organism: Morbakka virulenta (assembly GCA_003991215.1). Lineage (NCBI taxonomy): Eukaryota > Metazoa > Cnidaria > Cubozoa > Carybdeida > Carukiidae > Morbakka > Morbakka virulenta. The sequence goes on from RDPX01000020.1 coordinate 2,439,921, forward strand.
TCTTTCCAGCACTATGTTCTTTCCAGTTTCACAATACTGTGTCCCAATGTGAATTAAATTCAGAAGCAAAGACTAAAAAATANCTAAAAATAAAGGGTACTTTTATTGATCAATAAAAAATGCTTTTGTGCTATTCAAGTTTGGGTACGATCCCTATCTGCAACAGAGCTCATTTGAATTCCCCCAACACAGTTGATTAGTGCCAAGTGGTTCTTATTGGAGGATATTAGAGGTTCATCATGTCATCAAAGAAACCTCTTCAAACAATACAAAAGGAAATTGTGCCAAAATGTATAATTATTTTGATAACACTACAAAATTTTTAGAACTACATTTTGAAATATACAGATGGCAGAGCTTTATGCTGCACCTTTACAGCCAGGGTTAACACCACAATTAATGAAAGAGCTTTTGCACCCTATGTTCTTTCCAGCACTATGTTCTTTCCAGTTTCACAATACTGTGTCCCAATGTGAATTAAATTCAGAAGCAAAGACTAAAAAATACTCAAGTGAAGAGATGAGTTATCTTCTACCAAGAACATCAAAATAAGATGGAGAAGCACATCCCCAAATGTGATGACAGCATTTCAAACAAGAAAGGATGATAAATTTTTGCAATACAAAATGGTACCAGGCATACTGTCTAGCAAATATAAAGAACTAGCCCAACTAGAAGCATATTTGCTAACAGATTGAATATAAGCACACACAGAAATATATTGAGAAACAAATAACCCAAGTATTCTGAGAGCTGAACATTCAAGAGGAAAAGTATCCTCATCAGCATTATCCATGAATATTAAAGGGAAATAAGATAAAAATGATTATCCATGCAAATGGTAAGGATTTAACTTTTAATTTAATGGCATTAGTTGCATCTTTGCTGCATTTGAAGAAAACAGCCATTTCCTTGTCCACTCACTGACAGCTTGAATGTCTTGACTCAAGATCTTCAACAGGTATGAATTCTTTCAGCTTAGTTGCCATGTGGTCAATGCCAGAGTACAAGGCAGTGCCATCCACATAGACCATGTTGAACCAAGCAAGTTAATAGAAAGATCACTGTTGTACACAGACAAGTTGGTTTGTCCAAGAAAGGAAACCTGAGGAATAGAAGCAATAACAGAATGTCCCTAAGATAAAATTCCATGCAGTGTGACACATGTTACAACATAAAAAATGGACTAAATAATATCCAAGAGCCCTCCACCAATACCATAAACAGAATGCTCTTGAAACAGGGCAGTATGTCACACCTTAGCAAATACTCTAATAGCTATAGCATTTCCTTCACCAGCCATATCCATAAATTTATAGATATGTTCCATGATTACAGTCAAAAGGTCACCAGTGAAGTGAGATCCTATGATTATGTAATGAACATCAAAGAAAATTCCTTGGTACTGCAGGAATTTCAAAAGTGCATTATTGATAAATTGTTTAATGACCTTGCTAATGACAGAAATAAGGCTTTTAGGTCAATATTTTCCATGATCAGAAAAACTACTTTAATTCCAGAAACACTGCAATTAAAATTCTTCCGAAGATGGAAAACATGCCTTGGATAGGCAAAGATTTTAAAGTGTAGATAGCAAAGGTTAGAACCAGGAACCACATTTTTCAAGACAAAAACCAGAATCAAATTTAGGCCAGGGAATCTAGATTGATCAAACCCATGAATAATCCTTGCAACTGTCCTTGGGTGTTAGTAGTGTAGTGCTTGTATATGGCCTATCAATGGCATCTGATGCTGTCTCAATAACTAAGCAAGAATAAAAAGAGGCATTACCACAAGAAAAATAGGTAACAAGTGACCTAAAGAAGATACAATCTTGAGTATACAAAGGCCCTATAGCTAGACTCAAACTTTTGTACTCCAACAACTAAAACAATTTGTAGATGACATAAAACCATATGTACCAACAATTATTTTCTTTGTCATACCAGGAATCTACCAGAGATCAAGTTAAATCTGTTGGTCAAGTCTATAATCTTCTGCCTTTTTTAACATCCATCAGCATGCTGCTACTGACTTCACTAGTAGCTCTAGTAAGGGAGGCTTAAATACTGTTCACATTTGCCCAAGGTGTGAGCTTAAAACAAGTGGTGGGGCTAGGTCATCCTGCACTCCCATACAGTGTCAGGTCAGTGTAGTGCAAGAATTCAAATGCTGTGTATGTAACTGCCCTACAATTTTACCCCAACACAACCCAAAAAGAGAGCTAAGTGAGATTTGTAAAAGCAATACCAATAAAATACTCAAGACAAATTTCAAATATCCAATCATTGTCATCTCAACTGTCAAAATGTTGGTAGTAGTAGTAGTAGTAGTAGTAGTAGTAGTAGTAGTAGTAGTAGTAGTAGTAGTAGTAGTAGTAGTAGTAGTTAAATAAAGCAGAGGAGGAAGAGGAAGGAGAAAGAGGAGTGAAGGAGGAGGAAGAAGGAAGGGGAGGAACAATAGAGGGTTAAAGAAGAGGAAGACAAGACAGGGGAGAAAAAGAAAGAGGAGATAAAGGAGCTGGAAAAGGAGAGTGAGGTAGTGAAAGAATATGAAAAAGAGGAGGAGAATGAGAAAAAGAAAGGGGTGGAAGAGGAAGAGGTGGAAGAGGTGGAAGAGGTCTAGACAAAGAAAGAAGAGAAGGAGGAACATGAGGGTTTACCATTCTGAGGGAGGTAACATCCAATAACATATGATCCCTGTTTACCTTTCCTGAATTCTGACACCTCTAGCTTGGTCATTTTTTGCTACTATTTAGGAAATTGTAAATGGCATCATCACATACTAGGGTGCACCTACAGAATTAATATGTAATGTGTTATATATTACTGTCACACAAATTGCAACAATTTTACTACACATCAAATAAGGGCTAGTATTCAACAAACAGATGAAAACACTCTTTGATAGTAATTTCCATTTATTATTGTAAAGGTACCTCTAAAGCTTGTCTAAGAAAAGTTCTTTTTTCCTGTTTTGCCCACTCTATACATTCCTGGCAGAGCTGAACCTAGGAGGATGAAATACAAATAAAACATAGAATTAAGAGGAACCAGTGTTTTAATGACTACTGCTTGCTTTCTAGAATACAATAAACAATGCAGTATTGATTAGTGTCATTTTACACGCAACAAATTCTCAACTTTTCAGAAGGTTGATTTAGCACCAACCTGGCTTAAATATTGAACATATCATGCATCATTTATCAAAGAAAAGTAAATTTTCCTCCAAAACCTAGGTTCAAAAGAAGGTTATCTTTACAGAGAAGGTTGATGGAAAAGAATAGATATAATAAAACAGAATTTCTTAAATAGAAACATCAGGTAAAACAAAGTTCTCTCCAAGTCACAATCACTAAAGAAATTGAAACAGTCAAAACAAATTTACTAAACATAATAGCCTTTACTTACAGCTGGGCTGTTGGACTCTGCATCTATTTCAAGGAATAAATCTACCAAATCCCGCACCAGTTTTGCAGCTTTGGCTTTTGATATGCATCTCAAAAATGGCCTTGTCATTTTGACCAAGTTTCCAAGCTCTGCAACAAATAAGAACACCTTAGATAAATACCTTATCTTCATACCATCATTGCTTAGTAGATCATTCTATGCAGGTTGCCAGGCAACATAACTATTTGCAGCACATGAACATCATACTTACCTTTGTTTTTCATAAAAGCATTAACTAATTCATTCATTTATATTCCTGTCTTTAATGGCCATGCATTCAGCCAACTTCTGATAATAACTGGATGAATAAAGAGTTGACATTAACTTAGGTTGAAACAGTTATTGGAATCTTGCACTGTAAAACACCTTTTAGCCTGGGACCTGCTTTTTGTTTTGCAATTTTTTGCTATATGACTGATAATGTCAGAAAAGTGTCTGGCAATATAAAGGTTGATCAAGTGATCCCTTGTGGTAGTCAGGCAAAGTACTCCCTGGTTCCCAATGTGTGGTGAAATAAATTGTTTAGACAGAGTTACAAAGCTCTACAACCCATGATTAAAAAACACCATACACCAGTTTACTGAGGCAAGAAACATGAAGCTACCATTAAAAAAATAACTTGCAGTTAAATGTAGGGGCTTAGTCATTATTCAGAAAAGAATGCACTTCAAATTCCTTCAAATCAAGTCTATTTAAGCTACTTATTGACTAATGTTTGGATGCTATCCATGTTTTAGAAAAAAAACAGCTTTGTCAAACATGAAGTGCAAAATTATGGTCCAGACTTGCAGCTTGGAGTTCCTTTAACATTTGTTTGAATATTTACAGCATTTGTCTGTTTTTCATTATATATTTTTCAAATTCTTTTTTTCGATAAACAACAGTATTATAAGTTAAACTTATTATAAGATAAGTACTTTTACAGATACCAGTGCCTACTGGCATGGCCAGTGGATCAGTGAAAGATACACAATGATTAATGAGATGTACTTTACTACCCTTACAATGTTTCCATCTTCAATATATTGCATGACTCCTTCAACAAATAAAAACAAAACATTGGATATCCCTAAATTACAGCACTCTGCAAAACCATGAAGTGTGATTGTGTCCAGTTTATGGTGAGATTAAATATTAAAACATTAATATGGTCCTAGCGTCACCTCCAATGAAAAATAAAACAGGTAAAAAGTTCCTGCAAGCAACAACTATCTTAAAAGATTGGTTAAAGCAACATAATTATTATCATGATTTCTGACTATTGCACACAAATTTACAAAATTGCAATAAATTCAAACAGCATTATTACGGCAATCACATGTTGTCAGGAATGTCAATGCAGCCAGAATTCAAAAAGTTATTTCAAAATGACCAGTTTTTGTTTGGAGTTGTATGGACTACTCAACTGACCTCACTGTTAATCCACATTCCACAAGGAAATTATGCCAATCCTGTTCATGTGATCACAAAGTTATAACAGGTTATTACATGAATACTCTATTCTTTTCTATAAAAAGAAATGTTTGGCAATGTAACCATCAACAGAAAAATAACTGAATGTAGCAAAGACTTGGTACATTGAAGAATGCCATTAATATCATGGGCAAGCAATGCATTAAATGAAAAGTGGAACAAAATGAAGTCTAATGACAACTATCAGAGAAAGAGTACAAAGATTTCTGGGTTATGTTTTGTGAAAGAAAGTGAACTTGTGAACACTGCTGTCTTTGGTGACAACTTTTGCTTGTTATAGAGTATTGCCTTACCTGGTTTCTAAAACAACTACATAACGGTATTCTATCAAAAAGAATGCTCACACAAAAATAGAAAAAAATAAGAAATTATAGAACCAATGCAATACCTTCTGCTTTGCCATGTTTGGAATACAAAGCTCCCAATTTTAGAATGGCACTTTCTTTCTCTTTCACTGCATCTTCATTTGTGACATCAAAATCTTTTTGAACTTCAAGAAAGAGAAAATGATTATATTGGGTTTTCTTCATTGAACTTGAAGATATTTAAAATGCCCTTTTCATTTCCTTGCTTGTAGGGCTGGTCCATATATACTTATTTTGCTACTGATTAATTTCACAGTCAATAATAGTTTAATAGACTATTTCAAAAAAAACTGCTATGCAACTATGTGATTAACAACGAAAACAAAATAGGAGAAAAATGATGAATAGTATCTTAAATAATCAACTGGAAGATTATCTTCCTAGTTACAATTTTCTACTAAAATACCTACTAAGAAAACAAAAACTGTAAATATTGGTCATAGTTTATTATACAAAAAAATAAGTTCACTGACAGAGGGTAGCTTGAAAATACTTATCCCAAGGAGAAATACTTTGGTATCTAGTGGGTATCACACCCTTTATATTTCATTTGCAATACTTCAACAGATGGTTTAAATTTCATTATAATTGTCTAGGCCATGAACAGCAATGTCCATTTACAGAATTTCCAAAAGTACCTACAGTTATGATCAGAAATTAAAAGGCTCTGACCAACTTTGACCAGAAAAATTGCAGTGGAGCTGAAGCATTACACTTCTGCATATATCAAGGCATGAATATATATTATTGAATGTATATGAATTTTTATGCTGATGTTCCCATTCACATTGGCATGTCTATTACTAAAACTTATCAAAGCACTACATTGTAATGTTGGCAGTAGTTATAATGAAAATAAAAAGGAGTTATGAAAGACAGCTACAGTTTATTAACACTCAATCTGAACAACAAAGGTACTGTTTGGTGAGAAATATGATATATAATTATCTCTCTGAGCATTCCATCTCTAACCATTTAGGGGAAGGTTGGATATGGGGTGAGGTAGGAGGAAAAGAAGGACCTCAAAAATATGATTACGCTCCATGCCAAGCAAAATGCCTTTAATTATTACCCCTGTCAAAGCTTTAGTTCTAAGAACATAACAGATTTTTTTTGCAAGCAGTCTGAATTAGGATAATAATAAACTAACATTTCATTTTTAGCAATAATGGGGTAACTTACATATTTAGTGTTAATGGCACTTCAAATTAAATAAATATTTTCTTTCCTTACTATCATAACAAAAATGGTGAACTAAAGATGATTGATGTACCTTGTTACAGTACATAAGAGCCTAATGTTTAGGTTTAAGCTGACTTACAGCAGACACTGAAAAGCTACAGTGAACAAAATATCCCTAAGCGTTTTAACCATCAAATTTCAGAAAGCCAAAATATATATTGTATGTAAAATGTTGGGCATATAAAATAGCAGATATGTCTGTGGTATATTTTTAATCATTAATTAAAAATAACATTTGTACTATTCCCTGTATTATTTTCACTTTAAAAAAATTAATGAAATGCTGTCAAACACAAATTCAGTACTTTTGCCATCATATTATATTCTTGGACAAGAAGTATCATTTTCTTTGGCCCAAAATGGTGCTTGTTGGGTATCCAGCTTATTTGCATTGACTGGCTTTAGGCACTTTGTACTTCTCTTTGATGTTTTTCCTTTTCTTTATCTACCAAAATAGGTGTTGGGCAGAATTTCATGCAGATGCAATTCCGTTCAGTAGGTTTTCTTTATTTTCAAGAAATCGGCTAAAAGGTTAATCCGAACGTATTTCTCTCTGGGACCTACATTCTCTGAGTGTGCAAAGGTATTCCAGGGAGGCAGTCTGGTTAGTTCTCCCCGCCATTTTAAAAATGTCGCAACAATTTATCTCTTACTAGAAGCAAGAAGTTATCGGATCGAATTGAATAAAGAGGAGTATGCTTACCAACTGAAGCCAGTCCTTCCATGGCTTTCTCTGGAGTTCCATATTCATGTCTTTCAATACTAATCTGTCTCAATATCTCAGACGCCATATTGGTGCAACTGCAGCAGGATTCGCAGGCAGGATGTCAGTACGAGACTATGTAAACTGGCGTTTTCAGATCGAGACAGACGCGAAATCAATAGATGAATTTCCGTGGACGTCACACAAATTTGTAAACAACATGCGCGCGCATAATGGTTGGCAAAAGAAATAAAAACGCATGAACGACTCAATGAAAAAACCATATAGCAGAATAAAAATCAACTCTTTGTTTTCGAAATATTCTTTAATAATGGCTACAAACAACGTTAGTGAGTGTTTTTCTAAGTTAACTGAAGAAGATAAAAGATATTACTTGCAAAAACTCACTTTACAGTCAGGAGAAACACTTCCTGATCCCATTGCAAAGAACGAGTGGGTAAATGCGTGGAGCAGTATTTCCAACATTTCAACTAGAGATGTAACTGAATATCTACTTGATACCCCCAGTGTTTTTACCAAACAATTTATCAAGGCATATAAGTCGTTGGAGGCGTATGACTACTTTGTTAATGGCCATGTGCAAGATTGTTTACATGCAAACAGTGGGAATGATCAGTTTTGCTTTGTCAAATCTGAGGTAGGTATTACTCTTTTTAACACTATTGTGTTATATAGAAATAATATAATAACACCAGGATTAGTGATCCAGTATTTATTCTGAAAAACGTCCTGATCCCTATGTCATTGCAAAGAACGAGTGGGTAAATGCGTAGAGAAGAATTTCCAACATTTCAACTAGAGATGTAACTGAATATCTACTTGATACCCCCAGTGTTTTTACCAAACAATCTATCAAGGCATATACGTCGTTGGAGGCGTATGACTACTTTGTTAATGGCCATGTTCAAGAATGTTTATATGCAAACATAAGTGGGAATGATCAGTTTTGCTTTGTCAAATCTTAGGTAGGTATTAGTCTTTTTAACACTATTGTGTTATATAGAAATAATATAATAACACCAGGATTAGTGATCCAGTATTTATTCTGCTTCAGGTGCTGCCAAGCCAGAGACAAAGTAAAAAAACTGCTATGTACAAGGTGTGGATCTGCCTTAATAAGAAGTTGGGCTGGATTTTAACAGCAAACTGTACATGCATGGCAGGGTTAGGGTCTGCATGTAGCCATGTGGCAGCAGTTCTCTTTAAATTAGAAGCAGCCTCTAATCTTTTGCAAAATGAAGAAGAGTCCCTAACAAGTTTACAGTGTGCTTGGAAAAGCTGTAAGAAATCTGTCCAGCCAGCTGCATTACAGAACATTAACTTTGAGAGAGCCAAACGTGGCCAATTACCCAAATTAAAACAGAATAAAAAACTAAAACTTGAAAATTTTTGTACAAAAAATCCATTTTTAGGGGAACATCAATTAAAAAATGAAGAGATGAGAAACTTGTATCAAGTTAGTCCAGATGCAGCAATATTTCATTCAATTGACCCTTCAAATTTTATGGATGTACACATAGATACAAGTGCTACTGAAACCTGTTCAGAAACTGAGGAATCAACATTACCAGAACCTTTAACTTCCATATATGAGCCATCAAGCATTAATTTACAAGAAAAGGAACTTTCAGCTCTTTGTGAGTCATTATATAATATATTTTCAACATCATTTTCTGATAAACAATATGAAAATTTGTGTAGAGTTACAAAATCTCAATCATTAAATCCTATTTGGATGATTCATCGTGCAGGGAGAGTAACTGCATCAATTGTAAAAGATGCTTGTTGTACTAGTGTGGAAAAAGTTACCAATGTCACCTTGTTTAATCAAATTATGCAGTATCAACAACACAAAAGTAATAAGTATGTCATCTATGGCTCAAATATGGAAGAAACTGCCAGAAAATATTACTTGGAAGACCAGAAAAAACACCACACCAATTTAATGGTTTCAGAATCCGGTTTTCATGTGAAGAAAGGGAATCCATTTCTTGGTGCATCACCAGATGGAATTATATCTTGTGAATGTCATGAAAAAAAACTCTTAGAAATTAAGTGTCCTTTTAAGTACAAGGATAATTTTCAACATTGGCAGGAAGATAATGATTTTCCGCTTGATCCAGACAAAACTTTCGAAAAAACACAGGTACTATTATCAAATACAGTTACAAATGTTCGTGTTAGATGTTGAAACTACAGATTTTTTTATATACTCTCCTGTGGAATATGGAAGTACAAGCCTTTTAGTTACTGTCAGTAAAGACAACAAATTTGTAAGAGAAATGATAAATAAATCCTGGAAGTACTTCAAAAACATTGTCTTGCCAGAAATTGTTACACGGAAGTCAGATCATAGTATTAAAAATGAAAGAAAACTTTATTGTTATTGTCAAAAACCAAGACATGGAAATATGATAGCATGTGATGGTTTAAATTGCAAGTTTGAATGGTTTCATTATCATTGTGCCTCAATTACTCGAGCCATCAAAACAAAATGGTATTGCAGATACTGCAAAGTAGCCAAAAAATATTGTTTATAAATGTAAACAAAGTGTTATACAAAGATTGTTACTAATATATTTAATGTAATATATATATATATATATATATATATCTATATATATATCTGTAAATACTATTTATTTACAACACTTTTATTTATATTTACTAAGCTAGAAATAATGATCATAATATCATCTAACATGTTTGCTTGCTTCAGTGGTACAGTTATCTGAAGATATCTGAATTTTTTCAACCGTCCAATAACCCGTTCAACATGTATTCTCACATTAGATAGCTCTCTTGAGGTGTCAACTTCAGCACCTGATAACTGTGATTTTCCTTTGGTGAAGTATGGAATTTTCAAAATACCACCTACTGCTGCCAAATCTGCCTTAATGTTAAACCCCCTGTCTGCTAAAATACAATCACCTGTACTTATCTTTTTATAGAACCCACTTTCACGAGTGATTTGTTTATCAGAGGTTCTACCACCCCATCCTGCAGATAAAAAACTGATTGCTCCAGATGGTGTAATACCAATCATATACTTGATGGTATTATTATGTTTATAATTGGACCATGTCTCTGCTCTAGCTGTTAAATTTTTGGGTCGCTCAATAAATATTTCAGTGCAGTCAATTATACACACACAGTCTTTGTACTTTTTTTTAAAACATTCCGGCATGTGATGTGCTATGGTACCTTGGTCTGCCCAAACAATCAGATTTTTTAGGCATTTTGATAAAATAGGCACAACAGTTCTAAAAACCTTTGAAATGATTGAAGCATTGACACCAAACCTGTAGGCAAGATCTTGATTTGTTAAGCCCAGTTTCAGTTTTACCAGAACCACTAAAAGATGGTCTTCTATAGATAGGTGAGAGTGACTCTTTTTAAAATAACCATTAATTCTAGTGAAAATCCACAAAAAAATTTCTCTTGTTACACCTGTATAAAAGTTCATTTTTTCCCCACTACTGTTGATGTTTTCAAATGAAAAGTTTTTGCTCTTCACAAGGATTTCATTATTTATCCTTAACCGATACAGTGCTTCATTCCTTGCCATTAATTCATTCTGGAATTTTTTTAATTCCTGTTTCAAATTATTGATTTCATCTGCTGTTTGAGTTGATGCTTCCCTCGTTCTCTCTTCTACTACCAGGTCACATTCACCTGTATCATTATCTGTGGGTTCCTCATTTTTTTTTACAACAGGCACAAGAATTCTTTGTTTTTCCAATAAATACTTATACCTTTTTTTTCTGATCAGTTTTTATCAACTTACTAACTGGTGTGGCCCTGGAGTGACAAAAGATTGTTGGAATCCAGTCAATATTTTCTGGGTCATCTGACCTTTTTCCTAAAAATAAAAAAGATTGAATTGGATATAATGTATGTAAACTGACCAAGGTATTTATGTCTTGAAAGAAATCATACACTCGTACAGAGTATTAAATGGCAGCGTATTTGTTTGCTTTTTGGATGCCAGTAAGGCTTTTGATAGGGTGAATCATTCCGTATTATTTAACAAAATGATAAAAAGGGGTGTACCTGGATATATTGTTCATTTACTTGTATTTTGGTATACTAAACAAGAAATGTGTATTAAATGGGGAAATGAATATTCCAAACCTTTTGGGGTGTCCAATGGAGTTCAACAAGGTGGGATATTGTCACCCTACCTATTTAATGTGTATGTGGATGACTTAAGTTGTCATTTGAATGTTTGTAATGTTGGATGTAATATAAATGGGAGTATAGTAAATCACATTATGTATGCGGATGACTTAGTAATCTTATCACCATCAGTTGCTAGAATGAATAAGCTACTTAGAGCATGTGAATTATTTGCAATTAAACATGATATGATTTTCAATGCTAAAAAAAGTACCATTATGAAATTCCTAAGTAGGGATATGAAGCATTTAGATCTGCCAAATTTTACATTAAATGGTGAAGATATTAATGTTGTAAATAGTTATTAATATTTAGGACACTTCATTTCACATGATTTGACCAATGATATTGATATAGAAAGACAATGTAGAAAGTTATACGTACAAGGCAATATGATTTTGCGAAAATTTTATGTGTACTATCGATGTAAAATTGACATTGTTTAGAGCTTATTGCATGCCCATGTATACAATGTATTTGTGGTGGAGCTACAGAAAAGCCACAATTAACAAACTATATATTGCATACCATAATATTTTTAAACTTTTTGTTGGCATGTCTAAATATGACAGTACTAGTCTTTTATGTACTCTTTGTAATGTGCAATGTTGTGCAGCTGTTATTAGAAACTTGGTATATAAGTTTTTTTGTAGATTAGAAGAATCAGGTAACTCAATTATTAAAGATTTACATTGCACTTGTTTAATTTACACCTCGCAAATAAGGCGACACTGGGTAAAATTGTTGTATTTTAATTGTACTCTAAAAACATCCTTTATTTAGTTAGTTAATTAGCATGTTCACAAATATGGACTTCATGTAAAACATGTATGTCTGGAATAAAGATATTGAATTGAATTGGATATATTTATTTTTGTGTAATATCCATACAATATTTGTAATGTTTGGAGATTAATTGGGTAGGCCTATATTTAGCAAAGGCAAATGTAGCAGTAAGGAGAAGATATAGTGTAAAATCTTCAGATCTTATCTGAAAACAAAACGAAATTGCGTATGATGTGTAAAGCAAGCATCATTATCTTACCTGATAAGAAATGTGCACCACATATTCTTTGATTTGATATTTTTTTATCTGCCCACGATTCCCAATCTTTCCTGTAACCAATCTCGCCTCCTCCTAGCCTCAAATGGTATAGATCCTTTTGGGATTTTGTAGAAAGTAAGCTTGCTTTCTACTAAATCTGTTGGAACAACCAACAGCACAGCAACTGGTTGGCATTCTCTTGTTTTGATTTGTGTGAACACAGTGCTTACTAAAAACGTTACTTCAACTGATATCGACAGAGTTTTTGCCTACGCATATGCGCGCGCATCTTTTTACCGGAGCTGAAATGTAAACATTCTCAAGTGATCTATGAACAACACATTCAGAATTGAAACCGAACTCCAAAACTTGTCACCATGTCTCATGAAGGAAAACGAAGAGAAGGAAAAATCAGGGGGACAGGAAATATCTCGTTTTTGGGTCAAAATGTTGAGGCATCAAAAGGAAAAAGGCAATGTGATAGAAGAAAGTTCTAAAGTTTGGAAAATTCGCAAAAGACAGCTACGATCACAGTGGAGACTGTCTTACAAGTGGAGACAGAAGAGCATCAGACAATGGGGCAACTGCAATCTGTGCAGTTCGTGTTATTTCAAATTACTTTTATATTAAAAGTTTCCAAATGGCGGTAACGGCAAATATTATGTTTCGTGCACTTCTCAAATAATTAACTTGTTGGAACGGTTAAATTATAATTAAATTATTTTGCCTGTCCTGACGATGATTTTGTAAAGAAATCGAAAATTTGACTATGATATAATCTGGATATTTTCTTGATCAATACTTTGAATTTTAAAGTTATCAAAATGACCTTATTCGGTTTTGTTTTCTTGCTTTATGTTCTCAATTTATCAGCTGAAAAAGGATGTTGTTAGTATCCTGTAGTAATGTACTTACTACTATTCCAACAGGTAAATTGTCTGAGAAACGTATGAAACTATGGCCCTCGATATTATTACCCTAAGTTTGACGTGCCATATGGAGTGAAAAAATACAAGTGAGTAGATACAAACGAACGAATGTCCATTACCAAGCACTGAGGACTCTTGTGGAGATGATAACTCCCATCCACCGGGTCCACAGGTTGCGGATAGTGGAACGACCTTCAGATATGGAGGTTAGCTGCGAATATATTGAATAAGCAGTCCCGGACAAAATCACGGGTTGCCCTTCAGCAAGGCATAGCACCCGGCAGCTGCCCCACCAGGGATAAAGGTGAAGACAATGGAAGCAGGTTGTCGGATAGTGTTGATAGCAGCTGGACAACATACCTTTCTTCTGGTATCAACATCCCACGTCAAGCAGATGAGCTAATGAAACTGCCAATGGTTGAGGTGACTCAGTTTAAAATTAAACTACTGCGATTGTATGTAGACCTAGCCCCCACAAACAATTAATTCCCGGGCTATCGAAAGACTTATCATGATTCTAAACCAATCCAATATCCCATACCGCATCGGTCGTCGCGCGGGTCACCAAGGACCGCGACCTGGAGTACCGGTCCTGGCTCCAGTCGAAAAATATGCTACGGGTCCAAAAACAAAAACGAAATTCCTGAGATGCAAACAATCAATCAAACTCTCCACATTCAATGTACGCACCCTCTCATCAGTTAGTCAGACCTCTGAACTAATCGCTGCCGCAATCAATCAAAATATAGACGTTATCTGCATTCAAGAACATCGAATCTTTCACGAGGACTCTTCCATCATGTACCATGATTTCGATCGGAAATGGACCTTGATTACATNTCTTGATCAATACTTCGAATTTTAAAGTTATCAAAATGACCTTATTCGGTTTTGTTTTCTTGCTTTATGTTCTCAATTTATCAGCTGAAAAAGGATGTTGTTAGTATCCTGTAGTAATGTACTTACTACTATTCCAACAGGTAAATTGTCTGAGAAACGTATGAAACTATGGCCCTCGATATTATTACCCTAAGTTTGACGTACCATATGGAGTGAAAAAATACAAGTGAGTAGATACAAACGAACGAATGTCCATTACCAAGCACTGAGGACTCTTTAGTTAGCAAATACATGGAGGAAACAAAGCAAGGGAGTCGGGATTTGCAAATAGTACCTTTCCTCGTGTTGATTTTAGGTTTGGGGGTGTAACGAAAGGTTTCAAGTCGAGTTTTGCCATTCGGCAAGCAGAAAGTTAAATGAATATTTTATGAAAAAGTAATAATGTGCGAAAAATGCAGTAAGCCGTCCCAAATGGTCAAACATTTAATCAATGAACAATATCGCTGTTCTAGTAAATTCCAAAATCGCGATTCAGCACGAAACTGATATAAATTTAAAAAACAACACGATAGTTTTGATATATGACATGATAAATATCACATACCTTCATCAGAATGCTTTGTTGATGTTTGGTAGCATTTCAGTTTTCTAGAAATTCAATTTCCTCCCATTTATGTAATATTTGTTTTTTCATGTCTGTTTTTCTCTCTTCTTCGTTTTGTTCTAATTGAGGCAAGTACGTAACATTTTCTTCATCGTGTGTCATTTATTATTATTACTATTATTATTATTGTTATCATTATTATTAACATATTTCCTTATCTTGTATATTTATACAATTGTTAACCGGGTCACCCCAGTGACCTAAGGCGACCAAAGCTTTTAGAGTGAGACACACACACGATATTTAGGTAAGAAAATTATACTTTCGTATCAAAAAAAGGTGCATGAGTATAAAAATATAGATATGTACATAAATATTAATTTAATTAAATTGATAGAAAATGAAATTATTTCGCCTGTGAAATTTACTTTTTAATTCAATTTTCGTGAAAAGTTATACAAATATGACAGTAAAAAAAAATATTTAAGTGGAAAGACACTTTCTTTAAATGTTAGCTTGTCTTGTCTTGTAAGTAATCTGTCCTCAGACAGGTTTAGCGCCATACACGCCATCCATCTCTATCCTCGGCTCTCCGCTTGATATCTGAATGTGTGTGTGGCGAACGCCTTGGAAAAGGAAAAGTTAATGAAGGTGGTTTTCCGTTGCCTTCCTTCATCGCAGACCCACCTAACTCGGGCATGGTCCTACTAACTCGGACCAGTGGACTCCTGCCGTTGTCATCATAAGGAGGATCATCCGTCAGCAGCCACCATCCACTACTGCTGCTGCCCAGTAGTTTAAAGGGGAAATGTTAAGTGTTAAATGTTAGCAGTACTGGTTAAAACTATTTTCTGGACCTTGTAGAGGTTATGTTCGCCTGGTAACTTTTCGACAGACTTTTGAGTATCTTTCTTTATTATGCAAAGGGTGCTTACAATGACAGAGACGGTCGTTGCTTTGAGCTTCCACAATTTCTTAATCTCTATTTCGAGGTCCTTCTATTCACTAAGCTTGTCAAACTCCTTGACATCTAAATTTTTGTCTTATGGAACACTCATATCTATCAAAAGACAAGTCTTATCTCTGCGATCTTTCACAATAATGTCTGCGCGATTGGCTTAAATTGTTCTGTCTGTATTTACTGGGAAGTCCCACAGTATGATAACATTTTGGGCTTCAGCTACTGGTGGGGGTTGGTGTTCATACCAGTTCTAGTGGGTCTTAATACCATAGTGTTTGCAAATACCCCAGTGTAGATATTGTCCGACTCTATCATGTCTCTCGACACACTCACTAGGTGTTAAGACAGACACTAGGCGGTCTATTGTTTCAACAAATTTGTCACAGAAGCCGCATTTCGGGTCTGCTCCATTTTTTGAGATGTTCGTTTGACAGTTTCGCGTAACGACACTTTGGTTTTGCGCCACTGTGATAAATCCTTCAGTTTCTGCTTTTATTCCTGCACTCCTCAGTCACTGATGGGTTGCTTGTTGATCGGCATCAATGTTTTGGCTTCGGATTTCATATTGACCATCCAGAGCCTTCTGACTGTATCTTTCAATTAGCTGGCTTTCACCTTTCTATTTTACATGTTCTTTCGCTTTTTTTCGCTATTTTTGTTGCGTGGAAGTCTTCATCTTCAACTATTGGTTTAATTTCTAATTAATTTACAAATTTCGTAGCTTCTCTGAGTACTGAGTGAAGCTTTTTATTATTTTTCTGTCCCAAAACCAGTTGCATTATCCACTCACTTGAGAATTCTAAATAATGTCTCATCGTGATCGTTGTTGTTTTATAAGAAAGTTCCAATTCAACAGGTCACGACCTCCTTCCTTTCCAATTAAATACAGACGATCAACATCAGCTTTTGGGTGAAGTGACTGTTCGATGTTAATAGTTTGCGAGTTTTTTCTATCCATTCGCTGGAGATCAGATATATTCCAATTTGTAATGTTAAAACTATACTGTACAAATGGTATGGCAAGGATATTGATGGCCTCTATTCCATTCTTTGGGTTCAACTCTGTTTTAAGGACCAGGGTTATCCTTCGATGATATTCTTTTCATTTTTTTTCTTTCATAGAGGCATGCTCGATTTCCTTTGTTACCTTTTCCCTTCATCTACAGTTGGTGTACTACTTCATTAGATGAGGCGACGGCTATTCATGACTTGGGCTTCTTTTTTTAAATCATATTTTCTCGTGTTTGTTCAGAATTTTTCCTGAACATGAAGTCAGGGGGATAGGCAAAGAAGAAGTTTAAAAGCCATTGAAGAGAATGAAAAATGGAAAGGCTGAGGGCCAAGAGAATATTCCAATTGAAGCATGGAGGTGTCTCCTTGACTTAGATTTAGTGGTGACCACGAGGTTCTTCAATAGGATCCTGGAATGTGAAGAGATGTCAAAGGAATGGTGAAAGAGCGTGTTGATCCCTGGGAGATGAACAAAAGTGTGGCAACTAAAGGGGCATTAAGAATATGTGCCACACCATGGAGTTGTGGGAGAGAGTTTTGGATGCAAGACTCAGACAAGAGGCAGAGATCAGCCATGAGCAGTAGGGTTTCATGCTAGGAACAAGAACAACAGGCGCGCTTTTCGCTCTGCACATTCTGATGGAAAAGCACCGAAAAAGGCAAAAGTAATTGTATTGTGTTTTTGTAGATTTGGAAAAAGCGTATGGCAGGTACAAAGTGAAGAATTATGGCATTGCATGAGAACATCTGGATTATGTAAGGCTAGTAAAAGACATGTACAGGGACAGTGAGACCCCCATAAGAAGTGCCGCAGGGATGACTGATTGGTTCCAAGTCAAGGTAGGACTCCACCTGGGATCGACCCTAAGCTTGTTCCTATTTCAAATAGTCATGGATCCACTCACTCATGAAGTCAGGAATGAAGCACCATGGACAATATTATTTGCCGACGACCGTGTGCTGTGCTGCAAGACCAGAAATGAGGCGGAAGAAGTACTGGAGAAGCGGGGAGATTCCCTTGCAAAAAGGGGAATGAAATTAAGCAAGTCAAAAACAGAATACCTGTTCTTGAATGGAAGAGAGGATGACAAGGTAAGTATGCAATGATCAGATGTAACCGAGGCAGAAGACTTTAAATATCTTGGATCAACAGTGCAATGTGACGGGGGCTGCGATGGTGAAGAAGAGAATACAGCCAGGATGGAATGGATGCAGGAAAGTCACGAGCGTACTTTGTGATAGAAACTATCACTAGAAGTGAAAGGAAAAGTACACAAACCGGTAGTACGCTTTGTTTTATGGGCTTGAGACAGTAGCGACAACAAAGAAGCATGAAGCTGACCTAAAAGTGACAGAATTACGAATGCTGACGTGGTCACTTGGGGGTCACACGCCTGGATAAAATCAGAAATGAATTTATCATAGGTACAGCACATATTAGGAGATTAGGGGAGAAACAAAGAGAGGCAACATTGAGATGGTTTGGACATGTGATCAAAAGGGTAAGAGAGCTACATCGGGATGAGAATGTTGGATATGGATCTACCAGGAAGGAGAAAGAGAGAAAAACCAAGAAGACGTTACATGGATGCAGTCAAAGACGACATAAGAGGATACAAATGAGAAGAGAGGACGCTGCTGAACGCGCCAAATGGAGGCGTATACTTTGCTGTGGGGACCCCTAACGGGAGCAGCCGAAAGACGAAGAAGAAAAGGGGAAAATGTAATAAACAATCACATATGCCTTCGCATTTTTAAAGTTATACTATGTGGTTGACTGACCCAAGGGACAAGAGTGCGTATTTCACGCTTTGTTTTAAATTTGTTTTTCCTTACAAGGTGATGAACATTATCATTTACCATTTTATAGGGTGGTAAAACACAGATTTTATACCCCTGTATTAAACACTGTCAACATATTTCTCGTGTTTTGATTAGAAAAATCAATAACCATCTTATGGGTTTAAGAAATAAAACCATGTTACTCTCTTTTATTAATACGTATGTTATCATTTGAGGTGAAACAGATTAAATATTTTTGAGCTATACTATTATAAGAAAAACTAAAAAAATAGTTACCATAAATTTAATTAAAAATTGGTAACCATCTTGTTATTTTTAAATGTAATAGAAAAATCGTAGGTGGCTCACATTTTAAAAGTTAGACCATGTGATTTGACTCACACAAGTGACGCGAGTGTGCACTTCATACTTTCTTTCAGGTTGTTTTTCTTTCTAAGACGGTGAATGGTAGAGCACTGCTTTTATACCCCAACATTAAACACTGTTTTTATCACCCATATATATATATATGCACTATCACATTTTAGCAAAATATTTTCTCATTAAAACTAATATATGTAAGAAACATATAAAAAATAACAAAAAGATTTGCTCTCTTTAAAACTATTATTAAAACTATTATAAGTATAGAACATTAAAAGATAACAAAATATCCTCTCTTTAACACTATTATATGTATAAAAGATTATGAAATAGCAAATAATTATCTCATTTAAAAATAGCAATAAATTCTCTCGTTAAACTATTGTATGTATAAAACATTAAAAATTTACAAAATGTTCTCTCTCTTTAAAATTATTAAATGTTCAAACATTTAGAAAATAGCAAAAAATTATTTCTTTGGCACTATAATATGTATATAAAATTTTCTCTTTAACACTATTATAGGTATATATATATTTTTAAATAGCAAAAAAATATCTCTCTTTGAAACTATTACATTCATAAAACACTATAGAAGAAAAAACAATTTAAAACAATTTAAAACAAAAAATTATATTTTATATATTATATATATATATAAAACATTTAAAAATAGCAAAAAAATGTTATGAAAAATAAAGAAATCAAAAAGTATTTGTTATTTAAAAAATGATATAGATTTAAACAATTTGCTTAATTTCAATTTAAATTAATTAAAATTTAATTAAAATCAATGTTATAAAGTGTAATTGAATTTTCAAATAACATTGCCGATGGTAAGAAATCCCACGTCTTTAAAGCTGAGGCAAACTTCCATACATCTATTGTCAAGTATTGAGATGTTGATGTTGTGAAACATCTTGGGGATCCATACTTACCAATACAAATAGGTCTGAGCTTGTGTTGGCCCGTCCAATTACAGCAAAATTACATTGTCACCCTGTCTTTGACCTGTAGTCTCTGTTGGTCTTGTCTTTCGTCGTGGCTTAAGTCCTATCTGGTACTGTAGTTAAGCCCTATCTCATTTGCTTTGTAAATCGTCTCTCCTGTTAGCTGCTGTTCTTGAAAATTGAGAAAAGACTCGACTGTTGCTCCAGTGTTAGTTGACTTAATCTCTGGGTTGATCTTTGCTTGTGCATTTCCCTGACTGTTTTCACCTTTTGAACAAGCTGCGTGAAATTGTTATTTCTGGATTGGCATTAAACCGTGAATTTCTTTGTCTAATTTTTCTTCCTGTGACTGAAATACTGGACCAGAAAAGGATCTCTGTTGTTCATGCAGCAGCCTCACTATTAAAAGTTGCTTTATCTTATGCTGAATCCTTTGCTTTTGTGGCTGTCTCACGTGTAAAACCACACTCAACAAGCTCATCAAGGAATGTTCTTTTCTTTTCATCTTTAATTTATCACGCAATGTTGAGTCAGGTTTCACTAACTCTCTGCCTGCTTTGATGCAAGTTTCGCCATTTCGTGTACTTTTAATGACATCTAACTTTTTCTTAAAATATTATGAAAACATGTTTACTTTTACTAGTCATGGCGTAAGAATTTATTAAGCAAATACGATATGACCGCTAAAGATTCGGATATTGGAGTGACTTCAGTTGGTTTTGGGCCCATATTTATGCAATTTCATTGAGTTTTATCAGATTATCAAGTTAAAAACAATACATTAAATATTACAAACTTTTTTCGGATTTACAACGTATTAACTATGAAAAATAGAAAGGTTTATATACTATATATAGCCAAAAATCTGTGGATGAAATACATTCAAAAACGCATTTATTGTAAGGTATTATATTTATGTAGTTCTGAACAAAGCAAATCCGGTATAAATATCCCCTTTAAGTTTTAAAGCAAGGTTAAATTCATGAGGTGAGTTTTCCGGCGATCTTAATCCCCGATGCATGAGAAAGTGTTACTTTCAACACTATGTAGGGTGCCAAACAAGGATTTCCTCTGCGATTCAAGCGACTTCGCGAATTTCTGGGCCGCATTTGAAGGCCCTTCGCTGCGTTGTGTCGTGTGAAAAGGACTCTCACAGCTGGTCTGAGCAATTCCCAAGTTATCTCGGTCAGGAAAGTTGAAACGAGGCATTTAAGAAAGGAGGTTGACCATGTTGTTGAAGAACGACGAGACAATCAGTGGTGCAATAGTAGTCTGGTGAATTTTAGTTTCAACAGGGTTGTTACACGATTAATTACTTCAAATATTACCTTTTGCCCTTGCAGACAAGCTTTGAAGGCTATTCATAGCCTTTTTATTATGTGAAAACATACTTCATAATCAGTTGAGTCGGAGATTGTGGAGGAGCACCAAGGAAGCAAATATTTGCCACAACAGCATTATCACTGAATGATGTTGATGTACTGACACGCATAAGTATTTCTGCTATACAGGAGTGAGGAAATCGTTCTTGAAATGTGTCCAGGACAATATTTTTCTTCTCTTTTTACCCCCTACTGTAGACAACTGCTCGGGTTGAATATACTGGTTCATTAGAACTTCATCCCTTGTACTTACTAACACAATGGAATTTGCACGGCGTGGTGGACTCGAGCCAGCCAACAGAAATTACGATAATTATCAGGGCAGGAGAGGGGGTATTGCTAGAAGAAATGTAAATTATGAAAGTTACTTTGATAGACAAGGAGATGTTAGACTGCAAGAAAAGGCACCAGTGACTACTGAAGGATTTCAAGATCCTCCAATAAATCGCCGATCGAACTTTCCACAACATGGTTACTCTCCTGTTAACCCTGTGCCATCAAATAGGCATTTTCATCGTGGGCACTACGGTGGCCCACGAGGTGATTTTCACGGCGCACGAGGAAGGGGAGGGTTTCAAGGAAACATTTATGGCGATCGAACGCGGGGGGGAATGGGTGGTATTGGGGTACCTCGAAACAATGCATTTACTTACACAAGATCTCCCGCACCTCCCTTTGTCGGAATACCGCTTAGCCCATGTTATGACGAGCCTAAGCCTGAAACTGATATTCAGCGAAAACACTTTAACTCCCGCGAGGACAAAAATGAAGGGGAGAGTGTGAAAAAAGAAATTATTCCGCAAGTATTAAAGAGAGAGACCCGTAGAGAGTCAGCAAAAGATGTATGTGTGACAGATAAACAAGAGACGAAAAAAGAAATCGAAAGAAAGGAGTCTCCGGTAAGGCTCAAAGCTGTTGATGACAAACGGACAGTAACACGTAAGCATAATAGCGATTATCAAAAAAGAGTAAAAGATTTTAACAAGAGTGAACCAAGCACAACAAATAAAGGAAAACAAAGACGGAATCAAAGCAAAAAGACTACTCTTGTGAAATCCTCAAAAAGTCCTGAGCCACCGAAACAGAATGAACCTAAAACGAAAGGAAAGGAGGGCACCCTAAAACTTAAAATCCCCCCTGAAGCTGCAGACCCTGCTCCCAGTGATGGTGGAAAAAACCCACCCATTTCACCAGAGGAAGTTGAGAGTTTAAAGGCATTGGAGAAGAGACTAAGGGAAGTAAAACTCTTTGGTGCAGAGAAGTACGAGTCTAACCAAGCAGAAGGTAGGCTGGGTGAATTGTACTTTGATTTACCAAGATTTCTGATAAAATTTTTAAAATTAATGTTTAAAAAGTTTTCTTTATTTAAAAATTAATATTTACAACATATTTATGTTGAGAATACCAATCACTGCAAAAGATAATCCATAAACCACAAACGTTTTTTACTATATACGTTTACCGTGCTAAATTTGATTACACTATAGAAATGTTTGTGCATCTTTATATTACAAACAAGGTTTTTTATGTATAGGAGTCTAATTAGTTGTCATGTCAACAAGGTGTCATTTATGAAGAGAATGAAAAGTAATAGTTTGTACTGTACCATCATGGAAGGTATCGATGTAATGATATACTGAACATTTCCACTAATGCCCCAACATTTTTTCCTTAAGTAATGGACACAGATCTCCCTAAGATAATTGAGCTCTGGGACATTTCTACTTTCTGTATTAAGTTTTCAGTAACTCATGACCTTGAAACATGGTACATAAATCTCTTGATGACATTTTATTTAAACTGTTTCCATTGGATAGCCTCCAAGTATTTTGATCTTGCTTTTTCCATAGTTTCTCAAGCTGCCAAAAGTAAGCAAAAAGTGATGGCAAAATATGCACCATTGGATTCTGAACAAGCTAAAAGTCTTGTAGAACAGCTGATTGATGGCACCTATGATTGCATGGTATGTTGTGAAAGAATCAGTTGGATTGTAGCAGTATGGAGCTGTACAAGTTGCTTTCATATCTTTCACTTGGCATGTATTACAAAGTGGATTGATGTATCAACTGCAGCTGGAAAAGGTACCTTTATGAGTTTATAAGTGACATAATTTAGAAATGCATCTTTGTAATGAAATGCTTTATCTTAAATGTTGTGGAGATGCTCTAGGATAATAGCAAATTGAATGGTGTATAAATGGACTGGTGAGAGGAACAGATGGATATGATCATGGGTAAACAGCTGGACAGTTGCTTCTTAGAAGAAAACACAAAAACGTGTGACATACTCTGGTTACCAATACTACCAATACTTGCAGGGGCAACACACATTGATAAAATACTGATAGCCATTGGTAGCCTCCAATGATCATTGCAAAGGGATACTATTGTTTACTCAATATTTTTCCTAATAAATTTGTTAGTTTTATTAGAAAAGAAACCTTTGTTATCTCCTGTGCAAAACGTTACATTCTTTTAAGTAAATATTCATCTCATAGTGTATTTTGTTATATTTTTTTCTTGTTATGTGTATTGGCCATATAGTAGGCACATTCTTTGGTGCCATATCTATTTTGATGCCATTTCATTGGGATAGTAAAGTATTTGAAGACTGCAGGGGTAAAAACAGATACATCACACTTTTGTATTTTTTGAGGAATGATCAGGCATACAGGAAAGGTGAAATGTGTATCTAATCATTTTGTAACATCTTTGGTGTTGCAAAAAATTGCCTAGAAATCAGAAATAAGCTATACTCAAATGGTTAGTTTGAATGACATCCATACTCTTGACTCCATGTGTATTTCCAATGAATTGTGTCATTTAGAAAATAAGTCATTTTCGTTAGATCCAGTTTAATCTAGAAGCCAGGTCTATTTCTCTTTCATCGTCATCATCATATTTGGTTTAACGTCCATTTTACATGCTAGCATGTGTTGGACACTTTCTTGAAATTGACTTCCTAGTTTTCCTATCCTTCACCAGGTCTCTGCTGACACCTTTTTGTTTGAGATCCATTCTTAGCACTTCCATGTTTTGTTTGTATTTGAATATTTATAATTAGGGTTCAGATTAGATAGACCCATGCCCACCCAATTGTGATAAAGGACCAGTTATGAATGTAAATAGGAACAGTTTTATAGAGTGTTGCCTATTGATAATAAGAAGCCTTGTCTTATTAACATTGAAAGTGATAATCCACTGGAAACTTAAGTCAACAATAATTTCAAAATCATGCTGAAGGATGCCAGGAATGGTATATTTGAAGACAAATTATTAAAATGAAATAAACATTTGAGGCAGTTTTATACCACATGGTTGTATAATCAAAATAGAATTAAATAAAAATTAACAAATGAAACAAAGCAAAAAACCCACCAGATAAAGAAGGAAGCATTTAAGAGACTTTGAAAAATGTTATTACTTGCCTTCCAAACCAGAATACCAATGCAAAATACTGTGTGCTTCAGAAAGTTGTACCAGTAATAATATCATGGTACAGGTAAACATGTTTCATAAAATTATATTTGTTGTCACTGCCAATGTGTTCATGTCATTGTCATGTTATAGATCCAGAAGGATGGAGATGTCCAGCCTGTCAAAATGTTAACAGATCCATACCTGAAAAGTACCATTGTTTTTGTGGTGCGTATTTTTTGGTTTTATTCCTATTTACTGAATTTTATTGAAACTTAATCAGGTTTTTTTGCATCTATTGATTTTGTATTGATATATAGCTTATGTAAATGACCACATGACTTCCCATTCAACAGGCTGATCATTTTTATTTCTTTTATTTCATGATTAATTGATAAATTGTATGTGTAAGGTAAAATAGTTCTTATTTTTCATGCTTTACCTTATGTATATTGCTCAGCTATATGCATTGAGCACTCTTTGAATACCGATACACAAAATTACACAAATATATATATATATATATATATATATATATATTTGTTTTTATATTTATATGTATATTATGGGATATATATATATCCCATGGTAACTCTTTAGGCTGTGTTTGCTCTGGCAACATGGCCAGAGAGTTATGTCTCAGAAGCTCTGTGCTGCACTGATGGGCGAAATGGTACTGTCTGCAGATTGAGTATATATATATATATATATTAACTCCCTTCTTAGCCAAACAAGTGTATTTTATCTAATTATCTAGTCCAACATTAGCAAAGTGTCTAAACAAGCCACCATAAATATCTTACATGTGAACCCTAGAAAATTTCAGTGGTCTCCAGATAGTACTTAATTGTTCATATTGTATGGCACCAGTCCTGTTACAGGCTGAAAGTAACGTAGATATATCCCTCTCCAATGCTTTGCATTCGACCTCAATGGCTTTACTAGTCTTGGTGATTNGTGTGTGTGTGTGTGTGTGTGTGTGTGTGTGTGTGTGTGTGTGTGTGTGTGTGTGTGTGTGTGTGTGTGTGTGTGTGAAAGGTCAATGGAACCAAAAATTAACAAATGTGATGTCTGGAAAGAATCCATTACCATGTCGACCCCTGGACTAGATTAGCTTCTGGCCCTACTAAGGATGAAGCTTATGAAACATCCCTATGTGCAATTTGGAATATATAATTTTTCATGTTAAATTTATATTTGTCAAAAAATATCATAATTTATTAAATAGTATTTTTTTAATCATACATGATTATGTTTGCAATATAGGAAAAGTTACAAATCCAGAGTGGAAGGCAAGAGATGGGATCACACCACACAGTAAGTTGTAGGTTTCTGAATTAACATAACATAGAATGATGAATGTTTTCATCCCTAAGCAGTTATTTGTTGCTGTTGTTATCCTATCAATACAAGAAATTATTAATTTAACCATTTAGTAGCATATTATTACAGGTTTTATTCATACAATCTATGTAGTCCATGGCAATTGTTTAACGAAGCCAAAGAGTTTTTGGCTCTTACAAAAGGTAGACATCAGCTTGACATTCAAAAGTGACAAATACTATTTCGAAAAAGAATATGAGTGTGACATCAGGTCATAACATATGCAACTTACACCCCAAACTAAGAATTATTAATATGGAGAACCCTAGGGTAGAGCATTACTATCAGATTTTTTGAAGCTTATTTACTAACATATTTATTAACTTACATACACACACACACACACACATATATATATATACTCATACAATTACATATAAAAGGAACAGTCCAAGAGAATTTGAAAAGAACATGTTTGTTAAAAGTCACAGACTGTCCAAGGGACTGCCCAAATTGGCACAACAAATTATTGTTACAACATAGAGAGTTACAAGACAATTAGCTATTATTAATAAGTTGAAAACTTATACTTTATTTTTATGTTCTCATTGTTTGTATTAGGTTGTGGTAATGTTTGCAAAAAAAGGCGAATGGTATCTCATTGTTCACATCTTTGCACTGAGTAAGTTTGATATTAATATTTTTTGTAATTATTTCTGAAAAAGGAAACAGTTAAGAATTGCAATTTTCAGGAGAACCATGTTAGTACACTTAAAAGGCTCAATATATAGACTTTGCTAAATTATTTTTGCAAAACAGAATTTTAGTCATCATTCTTTGTAAAATTAGTGTTGCCCTAGGTTGGTGAAGGCCTTATTTAATTATTTATTAACTAAAACTGAAACATGAATTTATTAAGTAAATAAAGGATAAATAACAGTTGTTGGCATAAAAATGCCTGTAATGCTATTTGTGGCATAAAAATTTTAAACATTTGGATTAGTATGTGGAGAAAAATTGGAAAACTAAGTTAATTGATGAAACCAGATAGTGATAAAATTTGCAAAGACTGGTTTAAATCCAGTTTGACCTAACTGACATTTAAAATGTTTTTCTTGATTTGTTTTACAAACCACTTTGGTTTAAGTTAACAAGATTTTTTGCATGAATGTACTAAGAAATGAAATATTCTTGGCTTTCAAGGAAAACTGCTACTCTGTGGGAGACTCATTCTTTTATTAGTAGATATGAATGAGCTGGAAAGTGATAGTTTTAAGGAGAAAGAGCAATTCGTTCATTCAGGTAGAACATTATGGTTCTAAAATAAAGTAGTTGAAAACTATGCAGGGCTATTTTAGTTAGGAAGTCAGAATGTCATAAAATCCGTAGGCGGTAATTGGAATTCTGTCTGGTGCAACTAACATATACCTTTTTTCCCTTCCAATTTTTTTGAGCCAAGTTTAGGGCATATACGTTGTCAATTTGTTTATTTTGATACATTTTTAGACTTTGTCATCCTGGTCCCTGCCCAAGCTGCCCTGTTATGATTTCTTGGAAGTGCCCATGTGGAAAACAAAGGTAAAAAAATACAAGGATACATATAAACTATTTTGATTTCTGCTATTTTTTTACGTTACGCAGATGAATTATTAAATTTAGAAGTGTAGACCTAGAGTAAATATTTTACTGTTGTTTTCCAAAAGAAATTCATTCGGAGCGTCAAGTTTGGATAATTGGTTTGGGGTAAAGAGATTTCGGAAATAGATTCTGTCAGTTCATTGAACTATTACAGAGTGGCTAGAGTCGAAGCAAGTATTCAGTTTCTTTGTTTCGAGTATTCTGAAGAAGTCGAAAAACGGAAAGTGTATTAGAGAAAATAACAACTGTGGAGTATCTGGTGATGCTTTTGCAGTGTACTTCTGCAGCGGTTCTCTAATAGCTGTGGAGTATTCACTCCAAGACTACCCCACCTACCAAAGCACTGGGGCAGAAACCTGATTTGCCAACACGGTGTCGAGGAAAAAACTCTGTGGTTCCATAGGGATCCTCCTGCAGACTGCTACACTCGTCAGGGCTACCAGAATTCCTGTCTGAGCGATCGATGGCAAAACAAGAAAATTGGATTAGTCTGGAAATATTGCTGGAAATGTTGCCAGGTCGGTTCTTATTGACAGATAGAGTTGTATTAACGTTGATGTTACGTTGCGCTTTTTTGTTCTACATTTTTTTTATATGCCACGAAGTTTACATGTATCCCTTGTAAATTAGACTTTACTTAATAGTGAATAGTGATTAACTTGTATGCATACTTGCAACTGAGATAAAAGTGACTGTCCATGTTAGAATAAAACGAGGTATGAATCATAGACTTGAGAGTTTACATGCCAGCTGTATAGAATTTGGGTTAGCAGCTTACTTGTGATATCTGCTAATCAACAGATGCTACGAAGGAAGAATCTGTAACCCTAATGATGCTATCATGATTTACAATAGGCATCTGGTATTTGAATTCCCTGGTATTTAAAAACAATTGATATCCGTCTTGCCAATTTTCTTAGACTTAAGTCTTGTTTTTGTTATGGATGTCTGTTCCTTTGATGAAATAACCAAAGCGCGCGAAAAGCCAACATTGCCGAAACGAGAATTTACTTATTTTGAAAAACGTACGGAAACTTTCACCCTAGCGAAATTAAAGTAAACCAAAAAACGATCCGAGCACCCAAAATTACAAGCTGAGTAGATGAAGAATAAGAATGCAATTCCAGGACTTTAGAAATTTTATGCAATGACTTATTCAAACTGATACTCCCACAAGATCATATTCTAAGCCATTGAATGTGATAAAATCGTTACCCAAAGGTCATTTAGATGTTGTCATTACGTTTTTACCAAGTTGTGTGATGGTGAACTGTATTCGAGTTCCTGTATCATGAAGGACAGGTTCGTTCCAAAAATGTTAGTTAAGGTAGGGATATACGATTTTTAGGGCACAAGAATGTAATATGAAATAAAATCAAATTTCTTACTTTGATCCTCTAACAGTTTAAAGGCAAGGCAAATCTAGGAACTTCCTTTGTAGTTGTTGTTAGTTTATTCTTCTTATTATTTTATATAAATAGTTTGGTCACTTACGATTTGCTTACGAAGTATTTTCCCACTTCTGCTCAATCACATTATGTTAGTCTTGCTGAACCTATTTTTATGCTGTTTCCACATACACATACACACACACACACACACACACACACACACACACACACACACACACACACAATTTAATATTGGGTTTTCCCCATCACGATCTACTGTAGGACATTTATTTAGCAAGTACAGAGTTCAAGTATATATATACTTGAACAGTATAACCCAGATTATCCAAACTAGGGGTTGGCTGAATAATCAACGTTTGGAAAGCTAGTTTTAACAACCATCCACCATTAGATCACTGATTAAGGGAACTCTTTTGTTAGGAATCAATATTCAAGTGAAAACAACTAAATTGTTTGAAAAACTTTTTTCCCAGATTTTCTCAGCAATTTTTCAATATTTTAATAGGCTTAAATTGGGAACAATGTGAACAACAAAATTTCTTTATTCGTCCAATTTTTCCTTCGTGCTTTTAACACAAACAGTGCATGGTTTTACTGTACTCCCTTCAGAAAGTCAAATGTATACATTTACTTGTGCATATATTCGTGTTACCTCGTAGTTCAACCCTGCTTAAGCTAACCATCTTCTGTTTTATAATTTCCCTTCGTGGCTCTCAAATATTGAGGATATTGAGAACTACGGTGCACTACTTGTCGACGACAAATCTCTTTGGTCATTCTTCCTATTCCATCGCCGAGCAGCCTATTTATATCAGCCCCTATCATCTGAGGTTTCAACCAGAAGTTTCTTTTCTATAGATGATGTTTAAACCTTTCGTAGAGTGTCACAGGCTGTAATATGTTATTGATAATCCAATACCTTGATCAGTCAAATTTGCAAAGCCACTATACAAGGTTTCATGTTGCCCCTAAAGTTTTTTGTTTATCACACTTGAGTGGTATTTGGATCAAACCATTTCATTTTTTACCCAATAACATATGTATTACAATAAGAAATATTTGAGGATTTTGTAGCTAGGGGTTATGATTTTATTAGCATATCTATTTTTGAATGTGTGAATCGAAGTTATATGGAAACATTTGAGCATTTGTTGATTCGTTTTTCACTTACACGTTATTTATCAATGTATATGAGCCCAATTATTTTGACACTCAAAATTTTTCCGTAAATATAATTTCCTTGGACGTTTTTTTCCTTTGAAAAAAAACCATTATTATTATTATTGTCATCATCATAATTGTTTTTATGGAGTGGTTACACGCCATATAGTGATAAATGGTTGAAAAACCTACATTCAGCCCCCAGAAACAAGCGAGGTGTAGGCACGTGTGCTATAGCCACAAGAGTGATTTGAAATAGAAAACCAAATTGAAATGGCAACATCACTTCAACCTTCCAAGTGCTGCCCCACAACGAGTAAGAAAAGGCACATTGCTGAAGCGGTTGTTGTTTTATGACAACAAATCATTACTACATGACTCCCCACTCCTAGCCTGATAACTGACAATACATAGAAAGATATCTTAGTACCAGTGTTAACTCTGGTATTGGAGCATTGAATTCAGACGGGATATTTCTTATTGCAAAAGGACATATAATTATTGTTATTGTTATTATTTATTTATTTTTATTATTACTTTATTGACCGTACTCGCCGTTGTATGTGTGCTGTTCCAAGGAAGGGTATCTTCTGGATTTCTAGGATGTTGATTTTACCAGGGATATTGTCGGTGTATCTTTCTAATCCCTTCTTGACTAGTCCCAAAGCAACAATGACCACTGGTTATACTGTGGTCTTTGTGCCTCACATCCTATTGATTTCAATCTCTAGGTCTTTGAATTTTGACAGCTTTTCTGTCACTTTGACA
The DNA here is from genome assembly GCA_003991215.1 of Morbakka virulenta. NCBI lineage: Eukaryota > Metazoa > Cnidaria > Cubozoa > Carybdeida > Carukiidae > Morbakka > Morbakka virulenta. The sequence continues at coordinate 2,470,959 of RDPX01000020.1, forward strand.
GAGGTGTTGCGCTCAGATGGTATGGCCATCGCTATGAGGATGCATTCTTTGTTTGTCTTGTTCTTGATGACGATATCTGGCATATTCGCGTTGATCTCTCTGTCGGTCTATATAGGCATGCCCTGTAGGATTGTGATCTCGTCGTTCTCTGTGGCTGTGTTGGGCGTACCATTTGCCAACTGTCTTGATTTTGTTTTCTCTTCAGATCTTCCAATGTAAGTAAGCTGCCGCCTTATGTCTTTCGATGTACTCTATCTTTGCTAGTTCTGGGCTGCTCAAAATGATGTGTTCAGTGGTCTCATATTTTCCACAGATCCTACACTGTGGGTCGGTTCCATCCTTGATGATGTGGTGGTAGTATGATCTTGTGGCCACTGGTCTTGTGCAGCGATGATCAGGCCTTCAGTCTCGGCTTTTAGTCCAATGGATTTAAGCCACTTGTTGTTCTCTTTTTGGTCTACATATGCCTCTTTGATTCTCTTAGCATACTTTCCATGCATCGTCTTTTCTTCCTAGGACTTCAGCATTTGTAGATGACCGTGGTGTTTTGTTTCCCGTTTGACTCTGCGGGCATATTTTGTTGTTGTTTCATTCTTAGTCGGTGGTATTTTGTGGACATTCAGCTCCTACTTAAAATTTTGCTCCTTATTTTTTGATCGAGTACAGCTTTTTTCTTTTTTCATGGTATTTCACTAGTTGAGAGGAGTAGATCTTCAGTTGTTAGGTATCTGTCTAGGCCTATGGTGGTAGTTTTGAAGGTCAGTTCGAGTTGGACCAGGTCTCCTCATCCTTCTCTTCTTGGTAAGTATAGTCTGTCGGCATCTGGTTTTGGTTGGCGCATCTTTTCCATGGTAAGCATCTTCCTGGTCTTGGTGTCTAGTTTTTTTAGCTTGCTCGGTTTCCAGTTGATGATGTTAAAGCTGTACGTTACTACAGGTATGGCTAGGCTGTTGATAGCTTCAAATCGGTTGACCACATTGAGTTCGCTTTTCAGTACCACCTTCTCTCTCTCTCTCACTCTTAAGTAGTACTCATTCTGGATCTTCTTCGTCATGGCAGAGTGTTGGATGCCGTCTCCTTCGTTTATTCCCAAATACTTGTATGTGCCCTCTTTCCTGTCTCCTTGATGATAGTGTTGATATTAAGGTCTGTGTTAGTGGTCTTTGTCTCTTCTCTGGGTGGTCTTCAGGATCAGTGACGTTCACTTCGTCTTGTTCCTCGTCAGCTGCTTTTGTTACATCTCCTTCTTCATCGGCAGTTATTATTATTGTTGTTATTATTATTTTTGTTGTTGTTCTTCTTGTACACTATATTATAACAAGTTATCACAATCAACAAATTTACATGTTGCTATCCTTAGAACACCTGTATAAAATATTTAAAAATTAATTTTAAAAGTAGAAACTACACTATAAAAGCACCACAAAAGTCTATATAAAATTATGTAAAAGTTACTTCAAAAGGAAAGAAAAATGTCTGAACTTAAACATTCTATGTATAAGCGTGCAGCATCGTTTGAACAGTATGGGGTAGGCCTAAATTAGGGATCAGTGTGACACGTTCAAACTTTCCATATGCTTAGAAGGCTAGTGATTTGATTTATAGAAGTCAGTATGGTAACTTAATTGGTTTTCTTTAATTTTTCATTTTGTTTCGGCGCCAGCCCTTCGCCTGTATTAAACAGTATTAAAGTACTCACCAAGCATATATGCAGTAGTGGTGTATGACCACAATTGGTTTTGTATGTAAGAGAATCAAATGTAGAGGAACAAACAACTCAGCGATTGAAACCCGTCAGAAATCCATTTCAGGAAAAACAGATTTTTGTTTTGCACAGAATTTAACACTGACAACCGTTATAACGCAAATGTAGTGTCACAATATAGAATTTTCTATGCTCCCAAATTAAAGCCAGTAAATCACCCTTGCTGATTTACTCAACGATTGTAAGGTACATGCTCGGTAAATATAAAAAAAACGGTAGGTAGATTATATAATGATACAACACTAACATTAGATAGCAATCTTGAAAATGACATTGCTGTGGTTAATGAATCACTGTAGAAATTTTGAAGGCTAACCCCATAAAGTTTGTTGCTGCCTTCACGTATTTGTTGTTACCACTGCTATATAACGTCATTTACTTTGTCTGTACCGTCTCGATCTTTATTGTAGTTATCAAATTCGGTGTGGTCAGGCGGTTAGTCGATCATGTGAAGGCATTTGCAACAAAACCCTTAAATGTGGAAGGCATTACTGTACGGAAAAGTGTCATATGGGCCATTGCAATTATTGTGAAGTAATGATAACTTTAAGTAAGTTTGTTATATGCTTGTGTATCCTCAGTTGTTGCTGCTTACTGCAGATAATTTTTGGATTGTTTTACTTGGGCTGTAGATTTAGTTCTATATTTTGTTCACCTAACTGACTACAATTGGATGTACGTTATCACGTTACTAATGATAGTTTTATTGAATAGAGTGGGCGCTAAAGTTAATTACCCATCACAACTTTTTTGTGTGCCGAGGTAAAGGGTGCCGATTGCTAGATTATTTGTTTAATGAGTTTTGTGTCAGACTTTCAATCAATATATTCAGAAAAGAATTAATGAAGAGAACCGAATGCCTTCTCCCCTATAACCAAATGGGGCCGAGAGGCTTTTATTTGTAGCCCAGTGAAACTTATGGATCATGGAAGTTATAATATTAAAGTTTGAGATGCTTGATCTTCTTTAAGAAAAAGGGTTTTACCGTTTAATGGCTGAAGATTTTATATTTTCCACAAAAAAAAATTAAATATATGTCCTGCCTACTCAATTATATGATACTACAGGCATCAGCACAGTGGCCGGAGGATTTCACTGCAAATCAATACTTTATTTATTTTCACCTCCAAAGGTGCGGCAGTCTCTGCGACCGGCCTAGCCAATCCCTTTTTTTTGCCCATAAATAAATATTATTTTCGTTTCGTTGTTTACATCATCAAACATTTTGAAAAATACAAGAAATGCACAACAAATTTTTAAGAAAAATAAACACTGATTCGCCATGCTTTCCTGTCTCCAGCTCTACAGTTGGACCCGGTAGTTCTTGAGATTCTCCAGAAGGACCGTGGTGTTCTGTTTCGTGCTTTTTCCTCCTGGCAGAGTATCACCGTGGTGAGCACACTCTTCTCAGTGGGAGCCCTGTCACAGCATGTACTGGCTGGATTTTTTTGGCTGTATGGTGTAGCTCTGCAGCCTTGCTACTCCTATACTCCCTGCTCTTCTCAGACAATTTCTTATTCTTCCTATCCTTCTACTTTTCCTAAATTCTCCAACCAAGCAGCATCGTCTCTCTTCAGCCAGATGATCAATGATGCCTTCTTTTCGGATCCCTGCATCTCATCCCTTGCCTTATTTTCTTGAATAGAAGCAGCTCTTGATTAAAGGCCACCCTTTAATAGAAGCCGCATGCGGAGAAGAGATAAAAATGCATTGTTTTATTATAACAGAATTTATTTCAGATTCTTCTAACATTTTGGGAGTTAAATCGTCAATGTCCTCTAATTGATAAACAAACTACACTTTCGTCCCGCGTTCCATCGTCTAACGTTGGACTTGATTGTTCATTCAATGATCCATCTGATTCCTTTACAAACACTCTGGCTTTCTTGGTTACTTAGCCTTCTCAGAGGCAATGAATCTTGTCACCATCACTCGTTGTTAGCCTGCATGTATCAAAGAATTTCCTCATAATTTCAATATCAAGTTTCTACCAGGCCTTGACAACCCACTGAACGTGCCGGCTTCACCATCCCTCCTTTAGTGTGTTCGAACTCTCCCTTTTGAAACCATTCCTCATACAACTCTCGGAAAATTGTTTTGAATGGCTTGTTGATGGAAACATCCAGTGGCTGGAGGAACTTTGTACACCCATGATTGTATTCATTTTCGTTGAAAGTCACCTCTATTTTCAGAGACGTGAACGACTTGAAAGGGTCCCAAACAAGAAATCCCTTCTCAAAGGCCAGACTCCCCCATGCTTCTTAGACCCAATCTTCTGTCAAACGATCATTCTTCCAACCATTTGGGAAGCATTTCACAGTGACACCTTTAACTGCAGCAACTTCACATTTGACCTTTTTCCCTGGTATGACAAGTAATTCGTTTCATAGCTGTCTGCTTTGGCACCAAAGCATACAGTTATATGCTGCTTTTCCTCCCCGGTTGATTAATAGAAAGTGCCTTTAAACCTCATCTTTCTACAGTTCTCTCACTCGGCGTATCAGCCCAGGTTGGTGTCTCGTCCATGTTAGCAATGTTTCCAAGAGAAACAAGGAATGTACGTCTCTACTGTTCACAAAAATTGATAAATTTTGCGATCATAGCTAAACCACCTTTGCGCATAGTTTCCCCAGTAGTTGTACGTCTTTTCACTGAAAGATTGCTTCGTTTCATGAAATTAAAAAACCAGCGTCGACTCCCCCGAAATGAATTCAGATTTGCACTACAGCAATCTCCCCTCCCGTACAGTTATCAATTTATATGGAATAGGGTGATGTTTCTCGCGTTCATCGGTAACTTTCACTAGCAGTTTCCATGGAATTGCCCGAGAACTGGTTTCCGCCTTGCACTAGATAATCTTCTTTTCTTTTTGCTTTGAACGATAAACAAGATTTATCACTAATTTCAGACGACTTTCTGCCAGCTTCTCTGTTGTTAACAACACTCGGTTTGAATTTTAGATCGTAATTTTTTCTTTTCTGTGCCATGATCATTTGCGATATTCTCTCTCAACTTCTAAAACCTTGTGTTTTAAGTGCTTTATTAAAAATTTTGTTTGCACATTGTTTTGTTTCAAAACTGTTCAGCAATGCGGCAGCTTCAATCCCTTTTTATCAATGTAATTGCGTCACAAAGAACGAAATTGATAACACAAAGTGTTATTGTGAAATGCTATCAGTTACGAAAGACCGACGAAAATGGAAGAGGATGATTGCCAACTTTCTGGAAGAACACGGCACCTGAAGAAGAAGAAATGCTTCACAAATTAACGGAAACTTTCTTGTTAGTTTACAAACAGCAAATCTGTTCCCAAATTATCCCTACAGTGCACAATTGAAGCCACCCTTTAATAGAGCCCGTCCTCGAAAAGAATCTACGGCTTTTCAAAAAATATGATATTTGCTACACCTCAGTTACAGTGAAGCCCATCTCTTTCTTGAAAAGCTGCAGCAGCTTCCTTTCCATATAAATGCACGGTCCGACTCCGGGTTGGGTGGGACTTTCTGTGAAGCCCTGCCCCTCGTGTGGAGTTATGAGCGCTTTTCTTTTCCTTTACTTACCTGCATCGAGGTTTGACTTACATGGAACTAGATTCCAGTAAATGCATGCTTTCTTTTTGCAGTTCCAACCACGATACTAGGTCACTGTAGAGTTTCCACTAAGAGACAAAATAGGAGCTCCTCGAGATCTGTATGCCTCTGCCATGTTTCCTCCCATAATCATGGGAGGAAACATGGCCTTGGGCTACTCCAACTGCTACTAATAAAGAATCGATTTCCAAAACAGGCTAACTGATATTTGGTCAAAATTTTTTGGGATTTCATGTTGATATTTTAGTCAAAAAATATTTTACTTGCTTTTACTGGTTACGATGCAGCCACTATCTAGCCACGACTTCCCTCTCTGTTGACTAAATTGTGATATTATTTCGTGTTTTTTTTTGACAGGCTGCTTTTGTGGCAAACGAAAAACAGAAGAAATATGTGGCTCAGGTTATTATATATTTATGCTTCACAATTTATTTATTCACTTGTTGTTGTTCAAGTACTTTTCTTTATGCTCGTTTTTCGGTTTGTAGATTAGAATTTCTTTACTTCATGATCCTTCACAAGGTTATTCATTTTAAGCCGTTATTCGTGTTATTCTATACATAACATCCAGGTTTCATTGTGAAATTTGGTAATCTTACGTAGCCTGTTCAGTGTGAAACAGAGCCGAAAGAACCAATGCTATATTTCTGGATATCCAGGTGCTTTTACGGTGTTTTTATTATGGTGTTGAAAGCATGAGTCAAATTATCACTTAGATTGTTTGGCTGGACAGAAGACAGACACAGACAAAGGGAAGTGAAGGGAGGGGAAGCTACAAACTGTTGTTACGGTAAGGGTTTTTTTACAAGGTTCAGCTGTTGTATGAGAAGTACAGTAGTGTATTCCCATCTGATCTATTTCCGGTCGAGTATAATTGTTTATTGAGCACTCCGGGTACAAGTTAATTGATCTAAACGCCAAACTATTTCTTACTCTTCGCTGTTAAGAATCCTATTGTCGGTGAAGAAAGATGTATATTTGTGTGTGAAATTCAATTGGGCCATCGTAATTTTTTGAAAATGTGATCAAGAAATCACTCACGTCGTTGACCTTGTAATCTTTATAACATGAAATTAATGTGAATAAATTTTCTGCTTTGGTAGTATGCGGAGAAAGGGGAAGAGAATGCCGTGAAGGCACGTGGTGAAATTTTAGTTTTTAAGAAAAGATTTTATTCAGAGTTCGTTTTTGATTTATAGAATTTCTTGGTTATAAATACAAGTGAACATTGAGTTTTTTTGTTGGTCTTTTTTTTTTTTGTTATCTACTTTATACTGTAAGATACGCTGTTCTCCAAACCGTAATGACCAGGGTGTAGCGGGGTTTTTTTTCAGATCTGTGATTATTTTTTCACCGTTTTTCTGAATCTTTTTTTGTTCTTATTTAATAATATTTATTCAGGATTTCAGGGGTACAACCGAGTTAAAAGTAAACTGCTATCTTGTTGTTCCGGTTGCCACCATATGTTTCCCAAACCGTCTGTACCTCGACTCTATAAATATATTTAAATTTTTAAAGAAATTTGAAATATGTGAATATTTATGAATACGTTTATCAACATACTTTTGAATACAGAATCGTTAAAGAAATTAAAAATGCTTACATTGAATGGAAACCAAGGAGAGTTTTCATGCACAGAGCGCTGTGCAAGGTAAGACAGATAATATTTCTTTGTGAAAATTTGTTGCATTTGTATATGCTTAACACATTTCTTTAATTAAGGTTAAAATAAAGATTGAACTTTTGAAGTAAATGTAACAAAAGTGCATCGAAATTCCTTGCCTTTACTTTTCTTTTTGTATTAAATGCTTTAATTATAATGTTGTGATTATACAATGCCATTATTGGAGGAAGGCAATATTGGAGTAAATATGAAAATGCTTCTGAAAATCTTTTGGGCGGCAATTTGTAGGCCTAAATGATGAGACATGTTATTCCCTATTTTGGCAATATTCAATTTGCTAGCCAATTCTGTAACCTAAAATCCAGGAAGGCTTACATTTCAACGGACTAGCAAATGCACTCCCTGTGATGACCAGCGCTCCTTTGTGTGCTAGAATTGGGCAGGCTGTTAAGTAGGTGGACCTTGTTCCCATTGACCCCTCTGATCGTAGTCAGACACGCTAGTATAGCAGAAGCAACAGCAAGAACATAAAATTAGCTCCTCTTGTATATAATATACAGCTGTATATATTAGACCTAACCCGAGAAAGCCCTAGTGTACGTGAATGTTATGGCGAGCTGTGAAAGCAGGAACAATAAATCATGTGACACTTCCATAAAGCCATATATCATTTTATAGTGCAAGGCAGTTGTTGGGTGTGCCTAATTAACTTGCCTAATCCTCCCCTGTTTCGTTAAAAGTAATATTGTACTGAAAGCTATTAAGCTTGTCGACAAGCTACAAGGTATTGTCTAGAAAAGAGAAAATGTTTAAAGATTTATTTGCGCGGTACTGAATGAGTTTTCTTCATGAGATATTTGGTTTTCAAGGCTTCATAGGCACAGCAGATGCTATGTTTTTCTTGATGTACCATTTCGTTGATACTTGTACCAGGAAGATACAAGCAATGTATGTTTGACCAAAAGGTATTTTACATCGGGAATCGTACCGTAGTACTCGAGTGTTACTTGGGTTATGGAGCAGCAACATATTATATCGTTATTAAAAGGATTTTCATATTTTACGGATTAATCATCGTGGACTTAGTACAAGGATAGAAAGCAAACTGTTAACGCAACTCTTGCTCTAAATCACTATCTGCATGTTATAACTTACGGGAACTTTTAAGAAATAGTGACAAAAGCTAAGTAAACCAGAAAGAGGTATTCTTTTAATTAANTACTATTATTATTAAATTATTAAGATAAAATATGTAGTAGTGGTAGTAATAGTAGTAGTAGTAGTAGTAGTAGTAGTAGTAGTACAGTACTACCCCCCAATAACGATCCCCCCAAATAGCGGTTCCCTCCCAAGAACGAGTGATATTCTGTGGCCGTAACTTTCTCCTTATATATTTCATATTACCTTCCCTCCAAATAACGGTTCCCTCCGTAACCCGAATAACGAACACAAAATCGTGGCCACAAGTGAAATTTCCCTCCCAATAACGGTAGTTTCATGTCAGGCCTGTCAAATGCAATTCATAATATTAATGAGTTCTGGCGATGATTCTATTGAAGGTGTGATGTTTCCTGATGCGTCATATTCGACAACACAAAATAAATGTTGATTAATTAAACTTCCTGATTCACGTTGTGCGATCCCAGTCACTTGTCTTGTTAATGATGCATGAAGGCAGTGCAACGCATTGTACATTGTATTAGCACTAATGAGTCAATTGACTGTTCCAGACGAACAAAAACATTCGTAGACTGTGTAGGCGGCTTAATCATTGTAAAACTAGCAAGTGTTGTTGATTTACTATAATTATACGAGACTGCTCGATCACTGTTTAGTACGTCTTTTACTCTGCGACTAAACCGTTTCAGAAAATGTCCAAGCGAAAATGTTTAACTCTGGAAGAAAAAGTGAAAGTTATTAGATCGAAGGAAGAAAATAAGACACTTTCTCACAAGGATCTTAGTGAGCAGTATAAAGTAGGAAAGACACAGATTCAAGGCGTTTTATCTAGTCGCGAAGACATTCTACGTTTGTGGGAGTCCGGGGAGGGCAGAGCAGGACAGAAGCAATTGAAAATACGAAAGGCGAGCTACGATGACGTGAATGATGCCGTTTGGGAGTGGTTCCGCACAGCACGCTCAAAAAACATTCCAGTGTCAGGAAAATTAGTCCAGGAACAAGCGAAAAAACTGGCAGCTGAAATGGGCCATGAGCACTTCTCTGCATCCAATGGTTGGCTATACAAGTGGCAGTGTCGTCACAACGTTCGGCTTACAGTATTAGCAGGAGAAGCTGCAGACGTGAACAAGGAAGTTGTAGATGACTGGACGAAACGCCTGCCCTCGATCTGCGATGGATATAGTTTACGCGACATCTTCAATGCCGATGAAACCGGGTTATTCTACAGAGCCTTGCCAACAAGATCACTAACGGTGAAAAAGGAAAAAAGCACAGGAGGGAAAAAAGCAAAGGAGAGAATAACAGTGTTATTATGCTGTTCAGCTTCTGGAGAAAAGCTATCGCCTTTCGTCATCGGTAGAAGTCAGAAACCCCGCTGCTTCCGTGGAAGAGAAGGAACCTTACCTGTCAAATACGCAGCAAACAAAAAGGCCTGGATGACTGGAGATCTATTTACAGAGTGGCTGCAGAAGGTAAACAACTCCATGCGACTGCAGTCTAGGAGCATTCTTATGTTCGTAGACAACTGTGCTGCGCACCCGGATATACAACTATCAAATGTCACGCTTAGATTCCTGCCACCCAATACTACCAGCGTTCTCCAGCCCTGTGACGCGGGCATTATTCAAGCAGTGAAGCTCACTTACCGTAAGAGCCTCTTAACTAGAGTTCTTAGTGAAATTGATGCAGGAAAGTCCGCAACTGATATCGCCAAAGCAGTGAACATGCTGGACGCCGTGATGTGGGTGAAAAATGCGTGGGATGCTGTGTCTGATTGTATCATCATCAAGTGCTTCAGAAAGTGTGGATTTACCAGAACCGCTCAGGAGGATGATCCTACACCTGATCCAGTACCCGCTCCAGCCTTAACGGACGGTCAGCAGGAGCTCTTGGATCAAGGAAATATTACAATGGATGAATACTGTAGTATAGACGATGATCTTGAAGCTTCAGAGACTCTACAGGACGCAACAACACATGCATCATCCAGCGCGAGCAATTTCAGCGATGATGAGGACGACGATCCTGAAATCCTTTTACCACCACCAACCAGGACGGAGGCAGCAGCCTGTATTTCGAAGTGTGTTGAATACGCCACAGCCAGAGGCGACACCGAACTCCTGAGTGTCTTATTCAAAGCTCGAAATATAATTGAAGCCGCTGCTACTGTTGTTCCTAGAAAGCAGCTACGAATGACGGACTTTGTTAACCAATAGTATTTTTGGACTCTTGTTATGATGTGATTTCGTACTTTCCTGAAACTATTACATTNAGGAAGATACAAGCAATGTATGTTTGACCAAAAGGTATTTTACATCGGGAATCGTACCGTAGTACTCGAGTGTTACTTGGGTTATGGAGCAGCAACATATTATATCGTTATTAAAAGGATTTTCATATTTTACGGATTAATCATCGTGGACTTAGTACAAGGATAGAAAGCAAACTGTTAACGCAACTCTTGCTCTAAATCACTATCTGCATGTTATAACTTACGGGAACTTTTAAGAAATAGTGACAAAAGCTAAGTAAACCAGAAAGAGGTATTCTTTTAATTAAATATTATTTACATGCATCTAATTGTCATGGGGTTTGTTGCACGTCACCAAAGATAATTCCTCCCCTTGTATGAAACTACAAAATATTAGTCAGTAATATGTCAGTTATAACTGTCTTTATTCAGCAGAGCATTTTCTGGTTGCACAAAGTTGGAGTCCCAAGAGGCTGGACTACTTTTTTGTTTTATATTTATTTAATACCACTTGTGTCCTTTGTTATTGTTTTTTGCTTTTGTTGGTTTATGTTTCTTTAAGCCTCGTTTTCCCATTTTGTCAGTGCTCGGATGACCTCATTTAAGACGTTTCGTTTCTTAAGAAGTTTCGTTTCTTAAAAAGTTTCGTTTCTTGTCCTGAGAGATTTCAAACTTTGCTTGCACATGGGATAAAGCCTGGAATCTCGTCGATACTGTACAGCTTCATTAACCACAACACCACGGGTACTGGATACTTAATGTAGTTATTGCAAGCATTTAGTTAATTTTGAGCATTTTCGTTGAACAGAATTTCATTAAGATTAAATGAATAATTACTTCGTAGAACCTTAGGCTGTAAAGAACACACTTGCAATAGTCATTGTCATTCTGGCCCCTGTGAAGAATGCCCTTTACTACCAAAGAATGTCACACATTGCCCATGTGGAAAAGTGAAAATAGCGGAGCTTGTCGGAATTGGAAATAGTAGAAAATCCTGTATGGACCCAATTCCTTGTTGTAAGAACATATGTCAAAAAATTCTCAAATGTGGATCAGGGGGTAAGTAGTCAATCTTTCAGTCGATTTTTGCCAACCTTTGCTTTTAAAGATGATAACTAATAATACGGATTTTCGTTGCATTTCTAGCCACTTGATGTTGGGTAGCGAAGATATAGTTTACTCGTACATTTAGATAAATAGATATTATACTCACAGGAAAGACTACAATCAAAAGCAGATGTTATATAGTATATAAAAACAGATTGATCCTAAATTAAAGCAGTTTGTTTGGTGGGTGATGTAAAATCATTTGGATATTTCAAGTCCATTTTGCATCTAAACTTTAATATTTTTCTCTCCCGTCACTAATATGGATTTGGGTTTTGAAATGTAAGTTGCAACGAACAGCTCAAGGAGAATAAGAACGGAAAGTAAATTTTTTCTATCTATTTAGAATTATTACAGAAAATAGAAATAGTTTGCTTTTATATAGATCAGATGCCGTAGTACAAATATAAGTAAAATATTAAGTTTGTTTACTTTTTCATCGATTTTATTTTTATTTTATTTTCTTTCGTGGAATTTTTTGTCTGCAGTCCCATTGCCAAGTATTCTATAAATTAATGGTGTTTTTTTGTGGTTTATTTCCCAGTTGTTTCTTTTTCCTTCCTTGTTTGTTATTGCAGATTTTGCTACAGTGCTATCATTTGCCTGTAGTACAATTGACCAATAGTAATTTATTGTTATTCAGGTAGATATTTTTGAAAAGCCACTTCTTTTCGTGATTGCCCATCGCTGGGATTTTAGAAATTTTAGGCCAAAGACTCATTTTTATTGTAATGTAATTTGCAAGCAAAATTGCTTAAAGAATTATTTCTGGTCAGTAATTCACTCGGAGATTAAACCCAATTTATGCCAGTAGACGATATTTTTTTTGTCCAAGAAAATTACTTTTTGGTGGCTCCAAAACGTACACCGGATACACTAAAGTAGGGGTCGTGTAAAATATGGCCCCATTTGCTTATGATGGAATGTTGCAGATTTTCCACATGGTGCTAAATGAGAACGTTTGCGGTAGTTAACTCATTTGCACAAGAGAAAACGACAACGAGGATTTTTTGGCAAGATTTATTTCTTTGTTTGTTTATTTATTTTTTATGTATTTATTTATTACGCCATGTTTTACTTGCTTTACTATATCAGTAAAGATACATTACTAATCTACTTGGACCAAGAAGGAAAAATAAATAAATGACAGTATCAATAAATGAAGTTATATCTATACAAGTTTTATGTAAAATATTTTCATTTAAATATTGTAATCAATTGTTTTTACTCGTGCTATAAAAGAAATACAGTTTTCGTTCTCTCTTATTTTATGAGGTATCTTGTTGCATATTTTCACTTCAAAGCTGCAAAAGGCTTTCTTGCTAAGTTCTATTCACATTTTAGGTAGCTTTTGTAAACATTCACAAGGAGACACCTTTTTGTTGTAAAGCTGGTATTAATGTTTTGCCGGTTGCTTCCTTTTTACCTCGTGTTGTAATCTGTTATTGTAGCTGTTTACGCATAATTTGGTGGTTATATTGTTTAAAATATTCAGGTAAACCACATTATTGCAAACAGCCTTGCCACAATGGACCTTGTGGCCCCTGCGATGGAAATTCTGTGGTGTCCTGTCGTTGCAGATCAAGTAAAAAGGTATATTTTTACAGTTTTGCTATTTATATTCCAGTAATTGAAATAGCATCAAAAGATGACCTGAGTAGAGATAGGTTGGATTAAAGAAAAATGAGAGAAGTGGAGGAAGAAGATCATCGTCATTTATAACTGAAAAAATATTTTCATCATTATTTATAGTTTTTGAAAACGTTTAATCTCACTGCTGTATATTTTAGTCACTGGTGACACCAAACATCGCTGCCTTTTATTGTCAGTCGCTTGAGTGTGCTTTTTAACTGTGGCATTGTTTTTATCACATTTAGTTCTACAATTTGAAGGGGTTTTGATTTTATGTATGGTGTTCTGATCAAGTTATTATCACACATCCTATTGATTTGAAGTACATTTTAATGTTACTTTCTTTATTTTGGCATCTGTAGGCCCACCTGGAATCATAACCAAAAAAACATTCCCGTTTATAACCCCTTCCCCCAATATGAGCCCTCCCGGAAGGGCTTACTAGTGAATATGAGTCCAAGTCTTATATTCGGGACTTTAAGGTATATCCACAAGTCCTTTTCATAATGCTTTTGAGGGGGTTTTGCAGTTGCAAATGCCATACCTATACCAGTGGTAACTATAACCCTTGAAAATTCTTGACCTAACGGACTCAGTGGAAGGCGTAGGTAAAGGGGCTTTACTTTGTCACTATTCCCAAGGGTTTCGAGAGATGATTCTTCCATCATCAGGCTAATCACTTCAGCAGCCCAAAAGCTCTCTTGCAACGCATTACGTGCACAGTTCTCGAACCTTAAAAAAGACAGGGTTTTTAACCCTAAAGAGACAGTTTTCCAGAAACAAGTATGTCTTTAAGCAGGTTGAGTACTGAATTTTTCCTTCTGGTTTTGCCACTCTTTGAGTTTAAAAAATGGGTATTCTTTCAAAGTTTTCGGATTTTATTCAAACTATTTTGGACGCACTGGTATTAATATTGAAAGTATATGGCATTATAAAGAAAAGCCACATATATGCTGTGTCGAATTGGATAGGACCACGTGCTTTACTGAAGAAGAGAAACGCTCATCCTAGTCGAAGATAGGTTAGTTCTAATCCAATTCGGTGTAAATGTTATTCTTCACTTGGTTTGTCCTACGCACTGTTATTGACAGTTTGAAATTTTTATACTTATTTGGATATTGATAAGCAGGACAACCGTTTTGGGTGTGTTTGTTGTGCAATGACTGATAAGTACTGTGCTTTAGTACATAAATCAATATTTATGTATTATTTTCGTATTCCTTTTGGATTTGTTAGTTTTCCAGATACTATTCATTCATCTCTTCTTGGACTGTTTTATCGCGCGTAGCCACAGCATTGCTCTCCCTGGAGAAGTCGGGAAATTATCCCACGTAAAACCCCTCCTTGCAAGAACCCCCAAACAATTGCCCAGTTGTAATTGCCACCATCCATTCAACCGTCAGACAATTGCAGATGCGAAAGCAAGTATCAACCGATGTGCTGAAACTAGCAGTGACAGTGATTGAGAAATTTTAGCGTATTCTCCGGGAGGTAGTATTCCAGGTTGCAATTGCCCAGGAATCAGTTATCCAGGGAGTAATTATACCAGAAGAAAATTAATGGAATGGAATGGAATGGAATTTTCTTTCAGGAAGCAATTCTTATACCATAATCATGGCCTGCTATTAAATTATTGCAATTCTTCTTTTTCATAGGAGGTATCCTGTGCTGGAGATATTATGGGTAAGGGCTGGCTTGTACTGATATTACAAAATAGAAGTAACACCTTGGGTTTTTATTACGCAAACACTATTTGTTTGTTAGTATGTTATCGTTTTGGGGTTGTTTTCCATTTCAAGCAAACCTTTTAAACAGCTGAAGGATACAAAGAACAAACATGCTTGAGCAGGTGAATAAGACTCTTCTAGGACATCAAGCAATCATGCCATTTTCCCTCGAAAATTACAGCAGTAAAAATAGCAGCATTAGAAACTCATTAGTGCAGGTGACAAGTACAGCCAGAGCTAGATCCTTTTTAGTACACTACAGAGCCTACACTGGACCCCCAGAGCCTGGAATCTAAATATTGAAATTTTCGATAGGGAGTATTTTTAGAGAAATGGTGAAGGAAGCCACCAACACATCGAAGAGACCATATTCCCCCGCACACAAAAAGGTGGTTTCACTTTGCCGATATATTTAACTTTGATTTGAGGTCAGAGGGTTTTACATAATGAACTTAGGATTACAATTATTTTCTGTACTTTGGTAAATATTTATGAAACAGGACTATTGTTTTGCCTTATGTGCATTAATAAACGTTTAACTCTTAACATAACACTACTAGAATAATGAAAAAGAACTGCAGCCTTCCATCTTTCCATCATTCCTCTGCTGTGCACGGGCTGGTATTGTTAAGAAAGGAAACTTGACAGCACTGAAAACTACATTTTACATTGCGCTTTTTAATGAAAATATTACCAGCAGGGGCAAAGTATTAAGTCTTCAACTTTCCATGCCAAAGGTTCAAGCGCCTTGACTGAGCCAAAATAACTGGCCCTAAGTAGTGGTTCAAAGTGGCAGACTATTAATCGGAGTTGTATTTTTTTCAAATTTATCGCCGAAGAAATGGTGTAAAATTAATGTGCAATCGAAAGAATCAACTTATAAAAGGTTCGGGCCCTGATGGAGTTACATGTGCATGACAGTTACGTGCATTACTCCCCATCCTTTACCCCTTCTTCCAACCATCTCATTTTCCATTGATCACCACTCCCAACCTCTGTTTTTCATTCTTCGTACATGTCTGTACTCGGTCTTCCACTCCTTATCGTAACCGATATCTTCTCCATACATAGCTTTTCTCTGATGCTCTGATGTCTTTTTTTCCTGTCTCTTCTTGTCACTCCTTTACTTTGCCAGAGAATTACCATCTTTGCCGTCTCAAATAGTCTTTCTTCTTTCTTTATAGACATTTAAAGCTCTTACCTTGGAAAATTAGGATCAAGGCATCAAGTTCTGACCGAAGGAAGTAAAGCCCTTGTGCACAGATGATCCGAATTTGCGCATAAAGAGCTTTACTATGTGAGCTGGGCTGGCTTTTTTTTATCAGAATGTGACCAGTTAAGCTATGGTTGTTTTTCGGAGAGGAATATTAAGAGTTAACGTTTGCTTTAAAAAAGTATAAAATGGAGGTAAATTAGTAGTTTTCCCAGAAAACAGTTCCAGTCCCCTCTAATCCTCGCAGTAACAAGATTGTTGTGCAGGTTTTTCAGCTGTTTTATAGAAGTTCGTCGAAACGTGTTTTTGTGCTGAAAACTCGATTTAGCATTGACCTTTATTTTGATTTCTTTCTTCCCTACAAAAGATGGAGAGTTTCAATGCGGGAAAGTATGCAAGAAGAAAAGGTCGTGTGGACGACATCGATGTAACACGAAGTGCTGCGTGGTGTGTATATTTTTTTAATGTCAGTATTTTAAGCCCGCACATTTTATCATCAGCCGTTATTGTCAGCGTTGATCTCACCAGTTGTAAAATGAGCTGGACCAGGTCAACTTGCGAGATAAAAAATTAAGGGGAAGCAAAAAGTGTCCTCGGATCGGGTTTGCAATTGCAAGGCAATATAATCTTGAGATGGACTCTTTGGCTCTGCTATAGGAGAACAATGGAAGGTCAGGTTTGTAATTATAGGAAAACGTATTGTGGCGTGGAAGTGTAGCACACCTGTCACACTGCCAAGAAACATGCTACCTCCGCTATCATATCATATGAACGTTGTTAAATTACAACCATTCACCACAATACAGCTACCATCATAGAATCATCGCTCACACGATAGTAGTAATGACGTAAAAGCTTGGTTTGTTTGACATGTTGACATGACGTACGGTGTTTTTCCCCTTTACTAAAAAAAAGTAGCAATAGTGTACTTTTAGAATTGGAGTACTCTACTTTTATTTTCTTTCGATCTGTTTGGTTATGAATGACATATAAATGACAGACTTAAATTAGTTTTTCAGGTTTGGAAACATGTTGAGTTGCAAGCACAGCCTATACCCTATATGACCTTTAGAAACTTACTGAAACATGTCTAAAGAATTGTAAAAGAAGATGCACCCAGGATTCGAACCACGGTTAAGTGTTGGGGTCGCAGGGAGGAATAAATCCTGTAGTTAGCTGGGGAATATGGATGCTTCCTGCCAAAAGTGATCTGAGAAGGCCGAGAAGTAGCAAGTACATTGTCAGCACTTTTAAAAACTTCTTTATTATTACGGATTTTTCAAGACTGTCATTTCAGCTGTTTTGCTTTGTAAAATAATTTGCCCTATATTTGTTCAGAAAGACAAAGACTGGAAACAAAAAATTCCAGCAAAAAGAGGCTAAAAGTACTAAAATTTTATGTTTGGAATTTTATGGCAGAAAGCATCTATATTCCCCAGCCAACTACAGAATTTATTCCTCCCTACGACCCCAACATTTATTTTCATAGTAAAATTTTACAGCGTCATTTCTATATAGACTGTTACTTTCAATCTAATACAGTATTGCTGTTTATAAAAAATACGATGAAAAGGCATTCTAATTTTTTACTTAAAAAAGGTCGTCAGATCGTCATACATAAGGTGTATGCCTCTGTATGTGTATTTAATATGTAATGCTTCACAGAAAAAATCCCACGGATTATTAACGTACTCCAAAGCTTTACTTTTGAATGCCCTTGTACTCCATATTTCCGTTCACGTTTTTGTTCGTTAGGACGATTCTCATCTCTGCCTCCTTGTTTGTGGAAAGAAGCTGCAATGTGGTCAACATTTCTGTGAAGAGTTATGCCACGCAGGTTATTGCCCACGATGCTGGCAAACCAGTAAGATAATAATTCTTTTAGTTCTTTCGTTTATCTATTTACGTTGAACATTTACGAAACAGTAGGGGCTAACTGTACTAACGCCGTCCAACTCTTGTTAATGGTAATCATTTACTGTTTATATATTACTCCCGTGTTATTTTAATAAAACTACGTATCCTTTATCATTTGGTATGATCATAATATATCATGTTACTTTTTATTATATTGTATTATATTATATTATATTATATTATATTATATTATATTATATTATATTATATTATATTATATTTTACATCATATGAGATATATCCCATTAAATTATTTTGTTTTATTCTTCTTATGATAATTAATTGTTGAATATTTTATCCAAACCCTCTCCTTCAAATATATATTAACTGTTTGATATAATTTTGAACTAGAACAGCAAGCAGTATCTTAGCTTGAACATTTCCGTTATAGGTTTTGAGGAAAGGTCGTGCCTTTGTGGTAGAACCATTCAGGAGCCACCCATACCTTGTGGCACACCACTGCCTG
The DNA here is from genome assembly GCA_003991215.1 of Morbakka virulenta. Classification (NCBI taxonomy): domain Eukaryota; kingdom Metazoa; phylum Cnidaria; class Cubozoa; order Carybdeida; family Carukiidae; genus Morbakka; species Morbakka virulenta. The sequence continues at coordinate 2,489,430 of RDPX01000020.1, forward strand.
ATTGTCANATATATTATATTATATTATATTATATTATATTATATTATATTATATTATATTTTACATCATATGAGATATATCCCATTAAATTATTTTGTTTTATTCTTCTTATGATAATTAATTGTTGAATATTTTATCCAAACCCTCTCCTTCAAATATATATTAACTGTTTGATATAATTTTGAACTAGAACAGCAAGCAGTATCTTAGCTTGAACATTTCCGTTATAGGTTTTGAGGAAAGGTCGTGCCTTTGTGGTAGAACCATTCAGGAGCCACCCATACCTTGTGGCACACCACTGCCTGATTGTCATTTTCCTTGCTCACGGGCACATGGATGTGAACATCCACGTAGGTATTTTTCATGTCTCTTTAATGCTAATTAGTGATGTTGTGACACATATTGTCATTTATTTACAAACTTTGTGTTTTGTTACAAATTTAACAAGAAACCAAAATTAATAATTAAGAGGTTCCTTTTTCTGTTGCCTCAGCGGCAAACTATAGGCATCAGATCTGTTAAGTGTGTTTTCTTTGGCTATGTTTTTTAATATATGTCTTGTTTCTCCACGGTAGCTGATCAAACTGCCGAATTTTGGAGTCAATATGTTGTTGCACATGGGTAACCAGGTCCACCCTAACAGTAACATAAGTTAAGTATGAGTGGCTTTAGGGAGGCAGCAATCACCGGGAAAAGAGAGCTTAATCAAAGTGTATGAGCGCAATTATTGATAAATTGCATTTTCTTCAACATATTTTCATCCCAGCCTTTGCCCTCCACATTGCTCATTCAGGACCTCAACAGGTGAAAATTTGTTATTGAAAACAATGACCTTCGAAGTTTTAAAGGTCAAGCATGTGATAGCTGTTTCTCGGGTATTTTGGTATGCAAAATCCAAAAATTACATTCATTTTGTCCAGTCAGGTCAAATTTTGGGATACGAGGTTGTAAAAGAATCATTGTTAACGCCCTTTAGTTCTATTAATTACCTTTAATTTTGGATTTAGTGCTTCACAAAAAGCATGCATTTTATCAAACAAACTTCAGAAATTAAAGATTATACATTACACAAAAGCTAATCATAGATGCAGGGCCTTTGTGGTCATTTTCTCCTATGCTGAGGGGCCACGGTGTGTCGTTTATAACACTAACAGTAGTCCGCAAGAAAGTTCACTTCCCACCGGCCTTGGTAACGTTCTTCCATGACACGAATGCCCTGGTGGAAACGCTCTCCCTGTTCCTCACTGAAGTCTCACTAGGTCCCAGGGAAATAGTTTAAGTGGGACCGTAGAAAGTGGATTTTGACTGACATGCGAGCCCCTAATTTTTGAAAGTTCTTCAGGAGTTCCTCGACGTCCTTCTCGTATTCTGCATTACGGTTGTTTCCACGAAAGTTTGTAATTTCTGACTTAAATGACAGCCAAGCAGACAGATCAGGTGCACTCAGCGCATCATCAAACATCCTTCATGAGTTCCCTTATCTCAGCCCTGTAAAAATGCCAGCCTTAAACTTATCAAAGGTTATCCAAGGAAACGTCTGCTGTCCCAGTTTGATATGTAAGGGTGGAAGTAATATCTTGTTTGGTTCAACAGAGGACGAGACTGAACATTGTGCGAACCAGATTTCAACTCTTGTCTTTGCGGCCATTATTTTCTGATGTAATGTTGATCCTACGGTCCTAAAACCAATCCAACAACCTTAAGGTCTCAACAGATCAAGCAACCATGGTCATGGTAGTTCAGAGAAGAGAGCAACTGATCCATGTTGTCGTGGATTTCTTTGTTTTGCACAGAATGACCGATTGGAATCAAAGAGTATTTTTTTCCATTATGAGGGAGAAATGCATTGAGACTTATGCAGGCGATGAAAAGTCTTCATTCCGTAGCAACATACTCCATCTCCATTAATTTCATTAAATCTGCAATGTAATAAAGCAATAACGAGTCTCTTAGTTGTGAAAAACTGTCTAAATTCTTTTTCACGCCCTCGATTTCAGTAGAATGTTGTTCCAGATGCCAGCAAATTGTTCTTACGAAGACGCGAACCCAGAAGCTGTTCCTATTTCTTTTAGAGGTTTTGGGTCTCGTGTCAAGTCATTGAGATCTGCTTGTGTTAGAGGCACCGGCCGGTCATTCTCTTCTGGCATGTATTCTTCCTCCTCTTTTCAGTAATATATGTTATCAGATTCCCATTCAGAGCTAGATTCCATTGCAACATCTAGCTCGGGAACAGGTAGGTCTGGACCATGATGGACTGGTCTTATGCCAGATGGAACATCAGGATACTGAACACAATGCTTTTTCCTGCGATTGATTTCTTGAAGATTAGTCATGCAAAAGTAGCAGCCTGTCACATGATCTTTACCCTCACTTCACACCATAAGAACAGCGAATGACAAACGTTTTCCTTTGTTAATTCTCCAATCACGCGTATTCTCAACACATGTTTTGTTGCTAATATTGGGTGCAAATGACATGTCGTGGTCTCCAAGCTTAACTTCATAGTAAGCATGATATACCTTCCTTCACAAAATCAGTTATTTTTCCAAGACGACCAGGAAGAATCGTATTTCCACATATTTAACAGAACCTGTCAGGATGATTTGTACATTTGCGATCCATTCTCTCTTGATCTAAAATACTAAGTAGAAACACTACACCTGTTCCTGGGGACGTCAATTCACATTGACTGAAGTTTAGCTCTACTAGACAATAAATGATTGCCCAGGTGTAAACAGAAAAAGTTTCAGTTTCATTTTCCTGAAGTTAAAGACAGAATTTCTGTTTCAGAGTGAGGCTACTCCAGTTTCCTTTTTCTATATGAAAACAAATATTAGGCCAGTTACAGCCATTTATTTTTTACTGAGTACTATTCAAGGTTCAAAACGTGCACTAATCATATCTGAAATACTTGACCTAACCAAAGAAAATGGATGGTATTTTTGGATTCAGCGCTCAAAAAAACCCCACAAATCAGTTGGAAAACCTTCGACCTTTGAAAAAATAGTTTTTAATCGCAGACCAGTGAAATTGATTGTAAACTTTAAATTGGAATGGAATGTGATAACCTGAAAGATTTTATAAAATTTTCGAAATAATTCTTGGGTTGGCAGGAAACCAATGCTTCTATTTTGGGTTGGGCATTTCACAAGTTTTGGATTAACAAGTACGAAGTAAAATATCCAGTTGGAAAAGTACCCTCTGCAGTAAAGTGGCTTCCGGCCTTGCTTAGGGTAAAACAAGGAGAAAGAGGTTTATTTACGAGCTAATTAAAAAATAATAAATAAATGAAAATGTTGGTGAATACATACGATATATATATACAATTTTTTTTAAAGGTAAATGTACATTTATATAGATGTCAGCAGACAAATATTTCACCATTTAATTTCCCATCAATGTAGTTTGAAACAGTCAGGGAATGATAATTACATTGCCGCTATTGGACAGGAATACACTCACACATTTACATTTACATATATATATATATATATATATATATATATATATATATATATTAGATAGATAGACAGACTGTCTGACTGACAGACGAGTGTTTTTTATGTTTTCACAGTTTGAGTGGTGTAATGGCCACCATCGACGAAAGTTATGACTGCAAAATAGAGTAAAGAAAGGAAGTTTGTGGACGTTTCTTTGGCTATTTTTCATATCAATCGATTAGATCAGGAGACAAGAAGTCAATGTTCTTGACTCTTTGTCTCCTGGAAAAGAATTGTGCTAGAGCTGTTAGTAGCTACGCTGGAGGAAAAGAATGATCTTGGGCATCTTTTTGTTTGAAGATATCAATTTTAGTTTATGAATCTTATTTAATAAGGCAAGAGACAGGAAACAAAGATGATGACTACTGACCTCCAGGCCAACCTTTTAAAGTCAAGAACCAACGTGGAAAAAGAAGAAGACAAAGTAGAAGGATAAATGTTATTCGTTTATGACAATAATGCCCAGATATGGCTTTAGTAATGATAATCAAACCCTTTAATGGAGGCCATATCTCGCAACCAAATGCCCCAACCATAAAGGAGGCTGATTGCACAGTAGCTTTGTAAGCATGTGACATAGTGTACAAAAAAACTTCCAAACTAAAACTAAGAACATTCAACATACAAAAATACAAGCCCCAATTTCTCCCAAAACTATCAAGAGCGACATCAAAATATAGTGCACCCATACTTTTTTTTCTCCATCCTTTTCTTGCGCGGTTTAAGGTACAACTACATCAGCTAAGCATCGTGAGTTTCACTGCCTTCATTTTTGGGCACCAAATCTACAACAATCCGACCATTCAAGATAGTACTCAAACAGAGAATATCGTGGGCGCAAAATGTTATTTTACATATGGAAACACATATTTTTCAATTTTCTGCAGTAGTGAAATACAACTGCACATTTCTCTATCGCTTCCTCCTATTTTTTTAATTTTTTTTGTTTTTTTGTTTTTTACTGTACAGAACAACACAGTTGCCACAACAACGCTAGCTGCCCCCCATGTCCTGTCCTGAGCAAAAAGACTTGTATGGGAGGACATGAGGTAAGATATTGTGACAGTAATTACTAACCAGACTTGACTCTCTGTGTCGTATTCGTGAATTAAATCTTGTAGATACTGATTATTTAAGCAACGAGATCTATATTTGTACATGTATATACTCTTGAGGTAATTTTATTGTTCGTAATTAAAACAATGTCATAGCAGCCGTAGAACGCTTTATCTTTGTATTAGTTTTACTTCCGGTGACAGGTTGTNGTTTTTTTGTTTTTTTACTGTACAGAACAACACAGTTGCCACAACAACGCTAGCTGCCCCCCATGTCCTGTCCTGAGCAAAAAGACTTGTATGGGAGGACATGAGGTAAGATATTGTGACAGTAATTACTAACCAGACTTGACTCTCTGTGTCGTATTCGTGAATTAAATCTTGTAGATACTGATTATTTAAGCAACGAGATCTATATTTGTACATGTATATACTCTTGAGGTAATTTTATTGTTCGTAATTAAAACAATGTCATAGCAGCCGTAGAACGCTTTATATTTGTATTAGTTTTACTTCCGGTGACAGGTTGTGGAAGGCGACGTTAGTTTGTGGAAAAACATGCCGTGCTTTCAGCTGACCTTCTTGGTTTTGTCCTTTTGATAAGAGTAGTACAAGTGTACAGATCAAGCATGTTCAGTCATGAGGCTGCAACATTATTACCAAATTATATTTCTGGGGGGTTTAAGGATTGAAACAACGCGAGAAAAGTACATCTCAACTGTTTAAATTTTCTTAAACAAGTCGATTATTAACAGAATGCATTATTCTGACTTTATTAAAATTCTACATTTTTGTTCATTGATTTACAACTGATGGTGCACACACCAATATCGAAGCTCCGAGTGACAACTAGAGCTTCAACGCTACGTTTTCTTTTTTATTTCTCATTTATTGCACCAGTGTTGGTTGCTTCAAGTCTTAGCTACCTTAGCCACGGTTATTATGATTCAGCACAGGTTACTTACAGCAGTTGTGTAATTTTTTAGGTTTATGGCTGTGAGCACAACCGAAATACGTAGGGGACTAGCATATTAAAAGCAGTTCTTCCTACAACAGTAATATTAGAAAGAGCGTGTTAGAAATTACTTGTGTGAAATTCACTACACTTTGCAGTGACTTCATTCCAATGATTGTTATACCAAGTGATATAAAAGCGTTTTTAAGTTATTGGATGACCTTGCAATTTCTTTTTAAAGCTAATTAGCAAGTATCTATAGTATCAACTTTCTCCCTGTCTACCTAATCAGGGAATTTACTCAGTAACTTGTAGTAACCTTTCAGCATACAGAAGCACCTGATCAATGGAATATTCAGAGTGAATTTATACTTCACTTCCAAATGTGCTCTCCTGTACCCTCTCGTAATAAGAATTGCCAGTTTGATGTCGAATACATAGTAGCTTCGTATTTTAAATGTATATCTACCTCCTCATTATGTATTCTTAAGTTTTTTAATAAAATGGAGTACACCTCTAGTTACATTGCCACCGTATGCCTTTACTCGAAATATAAACAACTGTTGTTTAAATTTGCTACTGATGCCTCTTTTGTAGACGAGGGAGAACATACCCTGTTATGTGAAGGATTTTTCTTGTGGAAAAAAATGTGAAAATCCTTTACCGTGTGGACATCAGTGCGATAAAACGTGTCATAAGGTATGTTGTGGTATATCTGGAGCCTCTGATTGTCGTTTCTCCACTGTATGGTGTTTTTAACTATTACTGTTTACTGAACAGACCATAGATACGATAGATACGATGGATAGATAAGATAGGTAGGATATATATTGATAGATAAATTGATAGAAAGGGAGATAGACAGAATGAATGACTAACTGACTTACTCACTCACTTACTTATGAACTTACTCGTTGGGTGTTTTTTTTGTGGTAACAGTAATAACCATTCGGACCCGAAATGGCCATTTAAACGTTGTGGTATATATTTTATAGGTCAGTGTACTATCAGAACGGTGTTGCTTTTCCTTCATCAGTGATTTGCGAGTGCCAATATCATAATATTTCAGATTAAATGGATCTTGAAGCATGGCTTCTATTGAGGATTTGCAAGAATTTAAGTTAAACGTTAACTTTAATCCCATTTCATTAATTTTTCCCACGCCATTTTTTTCCCGCCCTTAGGGAGATTGTGTAACCAACGTCAAATGTACACAAGGCTGTATCTTACCCAGAAAGAATTGCATACACCAATGTATGGCTCCGTGTCATACTGGGAAAGTATGTCCTGACACTCTTTGCTGTGCCCAGGTAAACTACTTATACATCAACCACGGTTCATTGTAAATTTAAGGAAGAGCGTTTATTGTATCACCACCTAGCCTCATTTCAGTGTTTTTCATCCAGTTGTAATGTACGGTCTGTATTGTGATATTTATGGTAATTTCGTCATTCTTTCTGGGTTGCATTGCGTGGACTTCGCAATCGGAAACTGAAAGGAAACCATCTGCTTCGAAAGGAAATAGTCACTATCCTTTCTTCATTTCTGATATTCCTCCTCTCACCAATCAACCAGTGTTTGTATTAAAATAAGTAGCACATGCTCCTGATTGTTGTTTTGAGATACGAGGTGTATGCACCAGCAGGTTGGCAGCACACTAGGTTGATGAGTGCGCGATAAATCTAGATACCGGTAGATCTGGTTAAGAAATGTGAAACAATGGACCCTAAGTGCGAGCTGCTAAAACTAGGAGCATATCGACCCAAATGGGAAGAGTTGTATAGTATATGCCCTGTACAACGGCTTTAGAGTTTTTTATAGGTGAAGGCAACAATGTGTGAACTACTTCATAACAATGGTAAAAGCAGTAGCGCTATAGAAATGGTCTTAGATTTTTTTTTCTCGTCGGGTTTATCAACAAGAGAAAAAGAAACGTCATTGCAGCAGATTGAATGAACTAAATTTGTCCCATACATAACAAAATGTGTAATGTGCCGTTTTTAAGCTTATTTGGAGAATTAAGTTTCTGAACTTGGGTACAAAATATGACCTGATTTGTAACCCGAAAGCCTCCAAAACTAGGTTCCGCCTACACATGCCTTTTCTGTTATTAAAAAACAGATGATCGAAGTTGTTGCCATACTCACCACGGGCGTCTTTCTTTTGGTAATATTCGTGCTACCGACTAAATTAAGTGCCATGTTGCCTAAGCGCTCTTTGCACTTAGCCGGTTAGTCGTTTTGATTTCTGGTACACTGATACATGTAAGCTTTGAACGAGTAAATAAATTGTACTGTATTTGAAGCCTTTACACGCTAGCTGACACTGGTCAAAATTATTTTATTTCAGGTAAAAGTTCATTGCCCTTGTGGGCGGAGAAGTGCCATGGTTCCTTGCAAAGCAGACAATGCTACCAAGGACAGTTTTTCAAGGTAAACGAAACCAACTGCGCTTTATATAAGATTTTGAAAGCTTTGTTTGTAATTGATTACTGATATTTGCAAGTAGCGCTCACTATCAAACCGTTGGTATTGTTATTTTTGCTTCTCTTACCACTTCTACAACCACCACCACCACTATTGCTACTTAATACTTAATACTTAATACTTGATACTTATTACTAGCACCTTTACAAAAACAACTACTACTACTACTACTACTACTACTACTACTACTACTACTTCTACTTCTACTTCTACTACTACTACTGCTGCTACTACTACTACTACTACTACTACTACTACTACTGCTACTACTACTACTACATACTACTCTACTACTACATACTACTACTACTACTACTACTACTACATACTACTAGCACTATTTCAACAACTACTAGCACTACTAACACTATTACTGCTACTACTACTACTACTACTACTACTACTACTTACCACTTACTGCCAGCGCTATTTCAACAACTACTACTACATTAACTTCTACTACTGTTCCTAACCACAGTAAGTTTTTGCTGGAAATAACAAAACCGTTTGCCCACATACAGAATTAACTTTCCATTACCGGATATTGAGCCAGACTGCTTCATGCAAGAACCACCCAATCAATTTCATTTTTTTACTGTAGTAGGATATCAGTTTTATTGATAGTTTGGTCATTCTTTAGGTAGTTTACTTGATTTTCTTTACTTTATTTTAGATACATGTCAGAAAACACTGGAGAAAAAATGCACGCGCTGCAGAGTGGGCAGCAGATTGATATTACAGTTCTCAAGCGTAACAGTGATAGGTGAGCATCCCAGCACCTCATATAATGTTAATTATTGGCTACGTTACTTTAGGGCGACGGTGACAATGTAATGCCTGATTTTTTTTCAGACACTGTAACTGTTATTAATTACCCAAGTGGTTTCATTCCTTTGTTGAGCGATGCTAAAGGAAATGGAAAATCTACGGCGTACAAATTTTGTACCCAATATATTAAAACCTTTGTTCATTGCATTATTTGTAGAAGAAGCTGTCGGTTCATTTTTTTTTGTAGTTATGATTTTCGAAAAACATAAGCTCACATTATACGTAATCACATGTAATACAAGCATTGTCATTTCTGACTTAAGCATCTTGACATTACCAAAGGCAATACCCGAGTGGCCCAGGTCAAACTTTTAATTTAGTCAGCAATCTGTCGACTTATTTTGCCTTCTGAGCCAGTTGATACGCCAATATCTTAAAGAAATGCCGGATTTTGGAATAACATCACTCACGGTTACCAGAATACGTAACTGAGCAGTGGGTGCTCATTATAATATAGCTGTAATCAAGTTGACTATTTGGCGACAATTGCCAGATGCAAGCATCATTTTTTTCATTGCTTTGCGTTGTAGGCTGCAATGTGACGAGGAGTGTGCCATTGCAGAAAGAAACAAGTAAGTGACTAGTCATGTTTTTAATGAAAAATGCGTTTAATGGGGGGTTTTCAACTGGCTGATAACTTAAAAAGAGTTTTGATGTATCTATGTATGTTCCATTTGTGTGTGATTTCTGTATTTTTTGAGACAGGAACAACACCTGCGAATTTAAAGCATTTTCATTTAATTGTCATATACTATAAAACACTATTGGTTTTGAAACTGAAGATTCCCAGGTTTTGTATTTCAAAATGTTAATTAGGATTGGTCAATAGTCGTTGGACATATTAGGGAGTGGGAGTGAGACTGGGAGAGTATGCTATTTGATACATGGCTATTTATTAGACCTTGTAATGTTCCAAAGAATGCGCTCCGCATAACATACAAAGAAGATTCGTTTCTTTAGCAGTCCACTTTTTCGTTTGGAATTGGAGTTTTGGTAAGTGGCTATTTTGAAAGAGTACGCACAATCAAATGTATATGGTATCCTTGGAGATATTTGGAAGTAAGCTTACTAACTCAGAAAACGAGCGCTTGCTGCCTCCTGCAGACCGGAAGAAAAAATGACTCCCTGATATTTTTCTGAAACAGTTTGAGAAAAAGAATGTTGTTGCATTTGTGGTGATGTAAGTTACTAGATTTGGACAGATCACACCCGTTATGATAGAATTTTATTGGTATCCTTGTGAGATATGAAATCATGTGCACATTTATTTAACTGACATTTGTGTTTTTAAAGAGGCTCGAGTAGTTGATAGGAGAGGCAACAAAATCATTCATGGATGCAAATACAAGACCCTCCTTTAGATTCTCTGCATTTACTCAGTGAAATCTTTAACCACTAGACGTTAGGAGTGCAAGGAAAAAACACTTATGTCGCTTTAGCAAACGTTTCAGAATACTTTTGATTTATGTGCAGATTTTGACACCTTTGTATAGCCTCTAAAATATTGTATTTTCTTTAACATAAATAGCTTTACAGGAGTTTAATACATAACTTTTTGCATCATTTAAGAAACCTAAAGCTAGCAAGTATGCCTCGATTCCCCTTAACCCGTGTACAATTGGACATGCATAGTTATTTCTCCCATTTTTTTACCATTACGTAGTTGTTTGTAATTACATTCTTATTAATTAATTACACTTTTTCCGTCAAACATAGACATCTTGAGAATTTTACAAACAATGAAATGTTTGTGAAATGCAAGGTTCAATCCAACGGTTGGACAATTGGTTTCAATCAATACCTTTTCCTGCAAGCTTTACTTCATACTTTAGGGTTTTTTTTAACTTTTTTGAGGTTTTATTTTAGCACTGTTAAAAATGTGTTTAATAATAATTTGTGAAGCATTCTTGCAATTTGCAGTTTTGTAATGATAACGTAATAATTATGACAATTATAAGTAATGTTTTTTGGAGAGGTTTTTCAAAAAAAATGAAAAATATGTGTGTACCGGACTGAATTCAAAGCACAATCCCTATGGCTGCCATGGCCCCATCTGCTTTGCCAGGTAAGCAGCGTCCGTTTATTAACTAGATCATTTGTCCAGTCACATTTTTCAAGTGCGTCATTCGTTCCAAAGGTCCTTATCATTTGATACCGTATCCCACTCGCACACATGGAGTTGAGCTACCCACAGAACAACAACCCATTCCAAATGAAACAAACAAAAATAAAGGGCAAATAAATTGTGAAGGTGATACCGATGGAGAGGATTTAGAATTGGAGAAAAGTGAAAAATATGGGTGGGTCAAACTAGCTTCGAAGCAGTGCATGTGGGTATCATAGCCACAAGTTCAGCCAACTGAGCTATCGGCGGCACCAGAGCAGATGCCCAATTGATGCTTCCACAAATTTTAAAACCTCGGGGGAAAATTGTGTAAAGAAACCTTAAAATTTACATCGAACACATAATTAAAAGCAGATCTTCGTGAAATTAATTCTTGTATTGGCTGCCTTTTGCAGGAGATTAGCGGAGGCATTTGATAGAAAACAGACAGAAGAAAGACCTTCACCGTATATTTCTTATTCCTTCGCGTTGCAGCAGGAGGCAAAGTAAGTAGTTGACTTCTGGATTGGTTTTTTTGTTGTTGTTGGGGTTTGTTTTGGGTCTTTTTTGCCAAAGGCACATTAAGGATTACAATTATTTAATTCTCAAATCTCTAATTTAATTCTCAAAGGGTATGTGTATATGGCTTGGTGACGCCCCTCCCCCCTCCCCTCTCTCTCTCTCTCTCTCTCTCTCTCTCTCTCTCTCTCTCTCTCCCTCTCTCTCTCTCGCCCCCTCTCTCCCTCTCTCTCTCTCTC
>RDPX01000020.1:2511247-2569152 GCA_003991215.1 Morbakka virulenta
ATTATTATTATTATCTTCAATTTGCAACTAATGCACTGGCTGATCTTAAGCCGTTCTGTGTGCGAGAGAGCCGGTTACAACCAGTAACCAAAGGTCTCTCATCATAGTCTTTCCCTTTCAGTGCTCTAATACCTTTCGCAGAATCCTAGCTGTTCCTAATAGTGTTGTTTTCTGGACTTCGGCAATGTTGATCTCAATCCCAATCTTTTCCATGTATTTGGTAAAATTTTTCGTCACACTCCCAAGAACCCCCAAGACAACAGGTACAACGCTAACTTTTTTCAGATTCCAAAGTCTTTGGATTTCTCTTTTAATTTCCTGATACTTGTCAATCTTTTCCTGTTCCTTTTCACTTATCCTGGTGTCTCCGGGGATGGCATTATTATTATTATTATTATTATTATTATTATTATTATTATTATTATTATTATTATTATTATTATTATTATTATTATTACACTTGTCAACATTAAACTTATTTTAATCATGAGGAACCCAAATTTTCTAGACCAGCTTTTCAGCAAATTACATTAGTTTTTTCAAGTTTGTTTTTGAAATGTACATTATTTAAAATAATTGATTTTATTTCAGTCCTAAAGAAGCGGAGTACTTACAATACATACAACAGAGAAATATTATGATATCGATTTCCGACGAAAAAAATGACCTCGTTTCAACTTGACCTGTGTATTGCAGAGCAGGGCATCAGAAATTGTAATAAATTGGGTTGTATAGTTGAATCAGTACTTTAGAGTCTGTTATCAAGTGGGAAGAATCGGCAAGGTCTTCGACTTCCAATGTTTACATATACTGTGGTATGTTGTGTTCTTCAAGTGTAGCTTGTGTTAGTGGGAATTGCATTACTGTTGAAAGTTTAGGGGACATGTGTACGACTGATGAGATGTCAAAGGGGAAACGAGAGTTATTCAGAATAGCTAAATACTTGATGAGTTAATTACTTAAATATAGTAATAAATTTGAAAGGAGAAATTTTGGATGAAACAGTCGAAGACGGGGTTTCAAAAATGAACTACCGGAATAAGGTCAGATATTAGAGTAGATAAACAAAAAAGGCATGATATGAATTTTTATTTATTTTTGCATTTTCATCGCAGTTTGGAAAAGCTTTAAGCTTATTTCCAAAATTGAAACATTTGCCTCTGCCACCCTTGAGTTTTTTATTGGCTTTTTCATCATTTATTTTCTGTTCATAATTTATTTCGGGTTTTTTTTCTCCGCATGATTTACGCTATGCTTTGGAATTGCTGTAGTCAAATCAAGCTGAACTATCTCATTATTTTCCACCAATGAAAACTGTTCACAGACGTGTTGTACATGAACTTGCAGGGCATTATGGATGTAGAACGCAAAGCTACGATGCAGAGCCAAAACGAAACACAGTTGTCATCGCAACAAAGTAAGAGGAATCCTTTTCATTGGTTTTATAGGCATTGAGTGCACTTTAGTGTATGATATTAAATAATTATATTAAATACAGAGCTAGAGATATAAATATCAATACTAAGAAAGGCCTTGATGTGTTAGGGCATTACGGTGTCTAAATTCATTTGTAACATTTCACATGGCACTTGGTGGGGAGGGGGTGACTACATATCGATAAGATCAATCTGACCTTGCGAATTAAATTCTGATAAATAAAAGAGCTTTACAAAAACGCCTGTGGTCTTTAAACGCTTACACTTTTCTGAGCACACACTGCAGTAGGACGTAAGCAAAGGTGTTACAGCTACTGTAGTCTTAGCGTGCTTCTCTGCAAGATATTTTACCTTACATTCACGACCACTTTGGTCAAATGCGACTTGAGCTTTGCTGATTTTGTCGTAGGTGCCCTCCTTTATGGCATAGTATATAAGGAAGTCTTAAGTCCGGAGATTTATTTTTTTAACAACTTTTATGTCACCAGGCATTAGTATTTCCTACTTATTTAGGTTGTGGTACTCGTAACATAACTTCGTAAACGAATGTCTATTTTGTGCTTTGATGACGTCTTCAATTGTCTAGTAGTTAAACACCTTAGAAACAAGGTTCTTTTGACATTCCGAATACGCTTAAAAGCTTCTCCTTCAATTCCGTTTAAAAACTACGTCGCGCCATTTTGACTCAGGACTGAATTATCTTGTGTTATCCCCAGAACATTAAACTAGCTTGTGAAAGGATGTTTAACAGAGAATTTGAATAAAGTGTTTAATGATTAATTGCTGCATTTAAAATCACTTTTTAATTATTAAATTTTATGCCAATGCCAAAACTTCAAAAATGACATTTAAGGAAGCAACCCTTGTCTTTACGGATTCTAAAATGACCATCTAGTTGCACAAAAATTGGGATACTGGTGGGAGAAATTAAAAAAACTAGAGGGAGCTAATCAAAAGCTAGAGGGAGCTGTGTCAATGAGGACAAACTCAGTTAATGAAACAGGAGACAGACAAAACCCTCAAACAGAACTTACTGTTGAAGCCTTGTCGACACCAGGTTGCCTACTACATATATTTTTCGAGTCAGCATTATGTCGATATCACTATTTTGTAGACTTGACTTGGTGCTTACTATAATCTGTATGCTTCTCTCCGTATGCCACAATAATGGTCCACTACTGTCACATTACCAATCTTCTGGCCATATTCCTTCTTTCCATATTTTTAGCAAATTTCAAAGAAAAAGTTTAATACGTTCTCCCCACCATTCGTAACAAGTTCAGCTGCTATATCATCATTACCTGGAGTCTTGTTGTTCTTTATATCGTCATTAGCTTTTTTGATTTTGCTGTAGAGTGGAGGTGGTTCTTTAGTGTCCAATATTGTGTTAAAGGTATGATTGATACTGTTATTTTTCGTGAACAAGTCTTCACAATAGTTCTTCCATCTTTCTTTTACTTCTAACCTGTCCCTTACAATAATGCCATCTTTATCTTTTACAGTCTCTATTGTTGGTATGAATTGCTTTTGCGAAAAATGCTGTAATCAGTCTCACTAATATCTGGAAGGACAGGTCAATATCTCTTAAATCAAAGCTAAGAATAGTATCAATTCTTGTGTTTCCAATTGCAACATATGGTCGTGAATGCTGAGCTGCAAAAAAGACTGATGAAAAAAGACTCAAAACGTTTGAGATTTGGCCTTACAGGAGGATTTTGAAAATCAGTTGGACTAATAGGAAAACATACGCATGGATTTTAGAAAAGGTTTGGGGATCAACACTTTGGAGTTCCATTTACAAAAGGAAACTAACATTTATTGGTCACGTTGCAAGAAGTAAGGGTATTGGACATGATATATTAGCAGGAATGGTAATAGGAAATAGAAGAAGAGGAAGACCGAAGACAAGAATAGGTGATAACATCAAAGAGATGACTGGAATGACAATGGCTCAGATGCTGAAAGTTTCAAAAGACCGAGAAAAGTGGAGGAGAATTGTTCAGCGTGCCACGGCGGATCATGACAATGATCCTTCCGTTTGATGAGGATGATGACTGTCACATTAATGCTTCACGGTCGCCAATGACAAGTATGTTTTCTGTGTAATGCGTTTTCAGAACCAGAAGAGAAAGCTCGATACAAGAAAAATAGGTACCGCGTGGCCAGCAGAAAGTTAATCAAATTAATTTGATAGAAAACTCCATTTGAAATAAGTGGGACCATTTAATTTTTAATGCAAAAATTAAGGGAATCAACAATGAACCCAATGTGTTATTGTAACTAATTTTTTTTAAGATTGGTTTTCATTGCTTCACGTTTGCATGAAAATATTTTGTGTTTTCAGACCACATTCAAAGTTAAAGTACTGATTTTACATATCTAACACCTAAACAAAACTGAAAAAGCACGTACAAAGCCGCTTTGCTATTAAAGATGGTCAAATGAATTCTACACTCAGTAGGTTGTGGTCATGTTGATATTATTAGGTATCGAATCCCCAGTATGGAATCCCCGGTTAAATGAGGGAATGCAAATTAAACAAAACAATATCCTCTGCCTTATGACGCATTAATTTCTTCACAGAATATTACTTCTAAAAGTTGTGCTCGTTGAAAAGAAAGCAAACTGAGACTACCGAGTTCACAATTTATATTCACTGGTAAGTTGCAAATTTTGAAACCAGCTGGCAGACAAACACGGAACATTCAACTTTAAGTAGCTGAGAGTTGTAAGAAGAATAGAAAAACGCAAAATGCACCTTCTCAGTGCAAGCATAATAGCCAAAGATGTTTATGGATGGCATTTGCTATTTCTGGATAAGGGGGCTGGCCATGTCGGTGAAAAGAGCCAAAAAGAGTTGGTCATCATTACCCAACAAGCAACAGGAAGATCGAATGTACAATGCCCATGCTGGACTTAGAATCTTATCTTTTTTGCGAACAATGAACACATTCATAAGAAGATTAACTTGTGTAATTACATACCTGCTAACGACCTTTAAGATAAGTTTTAAGTTTGTTCAAACCATTGCTTGCCGTTGCAATGCCCCACCCAGCTCTTGAAAATTTTCATTCCGCCGCAAGTAAATATTGCCATATAATATACAACTGTCAAATGTTTTTAAAAGAACACTGGTTTTATTCACTGCACAAACTGCTACCTGCAAGGAGCCCATAGCCGATAAAGCCATAGTCGTTGAATAAGATAGAAGGAAATCACTTAAAGTTGTTCGTTACGCATAGGTAATCAAGATACAAAATTGCATCTTTGATGACAAGGTTTCTTGCGGTCACATTCCACTAGAGAGGTCAGAATACGCTGACTTCTTGTTTAAAGGTGATTGGGGTCTTCTGAATGATAAAATAATATCATTTATGTACATCCTTCCCAATTCCTCATCAAGTGAGTAAATCCAACTGTTACTTGCGTTCTGGTACCTCACTAACAAACTTTTAAGCCATGAGATTTGTCTAGAAGCTATACAACTTAAATTGCTGGGGAAAAATATGTTATTGCTGGTGGTTATGATGATGATGATGGTGATGATGGTGACGATGGAAATTATTATAATAATGATGACGTTGATCACAAAGAAATGGCTTTGATGATGTCATTGACCTTCAAATGAATTCCTCTGATGCTTATATTATAGTGCATATGTTAATTTATGTGTTTTTTATCATTGTGATTAATATACCTAACATTTTTTGTATAAATGTAGTTTCTATCTAAATGATGGACACAGGAAAAGCTACTGAATTTTGAGGAGTTGATCAAATGTTTTATGTTTATAATTTTAATCCACTTTTTTTGCAGACAAACTCCAGTTTAAATATCTTATAAATATGAATATAAATATGACCAAACTTTTTGTTTTAAGTTTGGTCATACAGCTTAAATATGCTTATATGATGTAAACGTGCAGGTACAGTGTAAATGTGCTACACAATGGTAATATGCCTTTGTGCTTTAAAAGTGCTGATGCAGCTAATGCGACTATCCACATGTCAACGCGAAACAGTTTACAATTTTGCTACGTGAAAAAGAAGCAAGGTGTTTACTACAGGATTACTATTTTTGTTTTTGGAATTCATCACGTTGACAACAGGAAATAGCTGTAACTTTTGTTTTTGTTTTGTGTTTGTGTTTTTTATTCATAGAGGTTCTTTAATACCACCGTTCAAGTTATATACCCAATATTGTCAGCAAGGTCCTCCGAAACCTTTAGTTCTTCTTGGTGATAAAGTAGCAAATTTCCCGTAAGTATTACATTTTACAACTTTTTTAGCTAATATTCACATCAATCACCCAAAAAGGCATAGACAGACAATATCTTGATGATGATCAGGGAGGTTTTTACAAAGTATCAACCACTTTTAATCTTTAAAAAATGACTTTCTCATGTTACTATTAACTTCCTATTATTAATTTGCTTATTGTTTACATGGTTATATCACAAATCGATATGTACTACATTACTGGGGAAAAAATCATGCTGCTATTTTAGAGGAATGAGTCGAGACATTTTTTCCTGCTGTGTATTTTTACCATCCAATTTTTCCCCTCTAGTTCATCCCATTTTTGTATCACACTTCATATTGTTTAAAGTTATCATAACTGATGAAAATACTTGCTTGCCGGAATTCACGGAGAAAACAGTTTCAGGTTTTGTGCTTTTAGCAGAAATACCTGGCATTTTGGGGAAAATGACACAACTTACGGAAACACCCCGGGTCGTCTTCTGCTTTCAAACTGGACTTAATCCCACGAAACTTGGCAGTTCTAGTGCCTAATGTGTCCCGCATAAAAATGACATTGTACAAAATGTGTCTTCGAACTGATGGTGTAAGATAATTTTAAACATATATTTAAGGAGACAATAGTCGTCATTCCTAGTGCAGTCAATTTGGTCGCGGCGTAACTATTTCCCGGTTGTTTGGGGGGGGGGGGGGGTTAACAATTTTTAACAGCAGAGAAGAAGTGAATTTTTTTTAAATTAAGTACAACATTGTATGATATGACTTTGTTGATCATGTTACACGACTCTTGCTAGACCTCAACATACGTTTCAAGAGGTACTAAACTTTCCGTAGGTCAACTGGAAAGCTCTGATTGAGTACAGGGCTTCATGCATGCTCTTGTGGTCATCAGTATTTTCTTAATGCGTCGGAGATGGCGTCATCATTAAAATTCCTAGATTCTAGGCGTTTTACTTTTATTTTTTTTTCAAAGCCGTTACGTGCAATGGGCCTTTGATGAAACAAATTTCAAGGGTATTATTCCAATATTCATTTAAACGAAATTCGTTATAGATGAAATAGAGACAAAGAAAAGAGTTGGCGGGGAAATTTTTTTTGTAGTAATAGAAAATTCCTTGTATCAGAGTTCTTTATATGTGGACTCCACTGCTTTTCGCAGGTACATTATATGAAATAACTACCGGTGCGACAGAGTAGATGATTTTTTTTGTTTTATGTACTGTTCACTACCTTTCACATATTTGTTTTTACTATCAAAACTATGGTGAGATTTCGAACTATGGTGACATTTTTCGCTTTTCTTTACGTTCTTACATTTTTACAGAAAGCAGCTAGTGTTTTAAATGATGCATTAATATCCAATTTTATTAATACAACAATTCAATTACTTTTTACTAATTTAGAAATAGTAAGGAAAAAGTAGCTTTAACAGCAAAGAATCTTTGCATTAAGTGACAATTTTTTGGGTGTGTTTTCCCCTTAGACCATTTCGTCTGGAAACATTAGAAAAGAACACGAAGAAGCCAGCTGGGCCCGATTACTTTGATGACCAATATGAAGATTGATAGTCCCAGTCTTTCAGTGTGAAATACATATTACATACACAAAGCCACTGATAATTTTTGACAAAGCAGTGTTACTTCCTTTACGTTGTTTTTGTTTGTTTTTGTTCTTAAATCATTAACGCGGTTTTATCGCCTCTTGCTCAAACACTCGGATATATCTGTTCAGCTACAGAAATTCAATGACTTTTAATGGCAAGTCACATCTACGGTTTATCTAAAGAAACTAGAGGTGAGATTTTGTAAACCTTGACGGGTCATTACCTGGTACAATATTATGACCCTGTGGCCATGTTTGGACTGTATGTTTGCGTAGAATGCAACCACAACCAAATTTCTTTATTGGGCATGATTGTGTTTGGAAACGGTACAGAATATTTCGCCAAGAACGTTGTTGATTAAACGCTTGGCCGAAATTTATGACATTTTATTTGAATTTAGATTTTGGTAGTTTCCCAATTTTCATTGGAGACAGGTATTTAAATAACTAAGAACTGAAAGGTGGTCAATTTTCCAGCGAATAATTGTTTATTTCCCAGTTTCATATCTTCTTGAATAGCCTGTCGATGACGAACTCAGGCCCTCATACGTTCAAGACCCCTGTCGAGTTTTTAGAAGCTGACCCTTATAGCTTCTTTTCTTTACAATCTCAATATACCCAATCTTGTACGCCTCGATTCTGCCCGGCCTTGTGTTTAAGTCATCAATAGAATGTCTTTTTAAAAATGTTTCCACTTTAGTCTTGAATCCTTATCTGGATTGGTTCATTGAATGATCTTTGCACACGTATGCTTCACAACACCTGTAAATTTGTCGCCAAAGGTGTGTTGCGCATGCTTGAGGGTACTGATTTCTTCCATGATCAAGGTTTTTATTTGTCGAATCACACAGAAGTAAACTCCTCGTCATCATCCTAGTGTTTCAGGCCATGAACATAATGTTCAAACATTTATGCAGCAATTATGAAATCGGCCTCGTCTGCAACCACTTGTTTTATTTGCACGATAGTCTTCATAAATTCAAAGGATTCAATAATGAGGACCCTGTGTTGGGAATCATGTGAAACACATTTTTGACCAGTATACCAAATTTCCATTGCGTAATGAGAAACAGTAGTACGTCTATCATGCAGGCATATATGACATATTTATGTTACTGGACGAAATAACGTAAGGTAGGTAGCATGTACTACGCTTACAATGTGCAGTCTAAGAAAACAGTGGAAGTCTCAAGACTGACCTGTCTGTGTATTACTATTTCTAACCAGTTAAAACACTCCAATCTGGGCAGAATGGCACACTGACAGTAATTTATAGCTACATCTCGTTAAACCCGTGTGCAGTTAAAATTTCTGTTTACGGAATTCAAACTGTTAATACTTTTAGTTCTTTCAAATGAAATTTTCCTTCCTTCGGTTATCTTTAGGAAGTCATTTTAGAATTTTAGAGTATTTATAACGGTTTTCAGAAGTTTTTGTAGTCTTTTGGCCAATCGTGCAGTATGTTTGACGTTTTAATTCCACGTATAAGTGTAGTACAAGGGTTTTTTTACTTTAAAGTAGTTTTGA
Organism: Morbakka virulenta; assembly: GCA_003991215.1. NCBI lineage: Eukaryota > Metazoa > Cnidaria > Cubozoa > Carybdeida > Carukiidae > Morbakka > Morbakka virulenta. Next base: position 2,520,072 of record RDPX01000020.1, read on the forward strand.
ATTTGATGTCATTCAAACTGCAAGGAAGGATTTGACTGATAATAGGAATTAAATACACAATGGTTAAAGAGCATCTTGTTTCCAGAGTTGGAAGGTGTAATGAGTTATCAATTGCCTTGGAATAATAATTTGCTCTCGACCATAATTGATCGGCAACCTGGCGTCAGGTAGTGGCCAAAGCTTTTATAGTTAATTAATCATTATGATGTTGGGATTTTTGTGAAGATAGTTCATTATTTCCGACAGTGGTTAACGATGGGAAATAAATTAAGACGTACCCCAGTTATGTAGTAATATTAGATATACATTATCCAAACAGACTGTTTCTCGAGAAAGATTAGAAATGTGAGCCAAAACCATGGCTCTGTATTTATACTATTTTTCACATTCTTTTTGAAAGTGTTTCGATAGACCTTTTGTTTGCTTGTAAACCACTTTGTAGCGTGATCCGGATTTAAGTAGTAGTTTGTGTTGCATGGTATTCTGACACCAGTTGCGATGGGATCAAGACAAATACTTTGTCCTAATTATAAAGCAATTTAAAAAATGACACCCCAAGCAGATTTCAAAAGCAGAATATAATCATGTCCCCTTGTGCAAAAGAATACACTGTAGGTGTTGCAAGTTCAGGAATGTAAATGTGTGATTAAGCACATAGGTGGCGCTTATTTGGAATGGTTTCAGATAGGATGCACTTTTGCTAAACTAGAATATACCCATGTAGTTTAACAATCAAATCTTGTTTTTGTTCAAAATATGTACCACAGGAATACCTGTTTAGTAATTTTTTTTTTGTTTATTTATTTTTGAATGAAATAGATAAGTTCTGTTCGCCTTTTCTAGATCCTTTTTATTGAAAAGCGCATATTCTATATTGGTAAAAAGCGATGCAAATTGGATCTGTCGCTAACTGTAAACTGCTGTTTGGGAAGAGCGGTGAAGCGTTTTTAGAGGGTCGCACGTGGTTCAGGATATACCTTGTTTATGTTTAGTTCTCTAACAACAGAAATGCATAGCCAAATCAGACAGCTGTATAATAGCTTTGTTCGTGTTCACCGCAATACCAAACCTATGTTATAGAATACTTAGACATTGAACGGACCTTTTGTCAACATACCACGCTTCTGTTTTACCAAAGAAGAGAAGAAGTGAAATTTTGTCGGTTATCACACTTCTGCTGTCAAATTTTCTGTTGTCCATTTACAAGAAAAAGAGAAGTTGAGTCTACAGTCATAAGCACAATTTGAAATCACTTTGAAATTCATTGACATTACTTCTTTCAGAATGACAATTGCATTATCAGTACGTTTTAGTTTCAAATTTCGTTTCACTTATATAAATAGAATGAGCTTTGATTATTGGGTCCTCTTTTTCGTTAATATTTTAGTAATTTGTATCTTTTCCATTCCTCCTGTTGTTCCCTTGAATACTGTGAGAGGTGGTGGTAACTGCCGTAATCTGCGGGGATTTTTCATCTGCACTTTATTTGTGGTTTAAATGCTACACCACTGAGTGACTGACTGTATTTTTTAAGTGTTTCACCCGAATCTTTAAATCGATTCAGTATTTAACTGAACAGCATTCTCTTTCATTTGCAAATGTATGCCTTTTGAATACAAACGGAGCTGCCATGCATAGTTTACGGAACGTTAGTCAAAATTTAGGGCAGAATTAATGGCACAGATGTCGTGTAACTACCTTAGTACTTACATTTGCACATTTTGTAAGCAAGGCTGCCCGTACCCTTAAGTAAGTAGGTGATGGTAAGCTTGTCCAATTTCACTTTGCGGTATGGTATGTCTTGTACGGTTTTTCCATCGGCGTACACTTTTCTTGTCACAGTAAAACATGACGAATCGAGAATCCACAGCTGTTTCGGTACAGCTAATGATGGCTATATCATATCGAGTGTTCTTCTTTATGTGAAATCACTATTTTGGCGCTGTATGGTCGTAAAATAATTTTTACCAATTTTCAAAAATATATAATCCACAAATCATAACATCATAAATAATATGACTGTAACTGCAAATTTATTATCCCAGTTGGTATGTTGACAATAATCAATGATAGCACGACCAACATTTTTGCACAGCACCATTTAATGCAATACAAAAAATATAACTAGGAATTGCTGTTTTGAGGTAGGGTAGTCGGGCTTTTATTAGTGGGTGTCTGGAGGTAATGGCGAAGAAATTGTGATTTCCGCAGAGCATAGACTTAAAAGTACGTTAAGGAAGTTAAAGATCGAAATGAATTTTGGACTGTAAAATTTTAACTTTTTGCCGCCAAAACGCCGCCAAGAATACTACCCATGTGTCTGATCAAGCAAGAAGAATCTAAGCCGTCATTTTTGAGTATTTAGATTTTAATTTGTCTCTTAGATCCGGTTTATTTGAAGGCTGTGCCTATGTAGATAAAATTGTACATCAAAAATATTTTCTTAATTTCTCTTCGATCGGCTTTTTGCCCATGATTATAACTAGGCTTTATGTACTTGGATGCCACATGTGGTTTATGTAAATTGTATTTTCACAAAATCTCGTTCTTATGAGTAAACAATTTTCTTTATTATATAGCAACTCAAAACGATAGGGCTCTATAAGCAATGTATAAAAATGTAGGTAAACATCATCGAGGAGCACTACCTATGTGTCTTAACCACCAATGCCCACTTTCTTCAGATCATTTTTTAAAGAAGATGTCATTTACCACCATTTATTGAGGTGAGGAATAGCCGCCTTTTAAGTTTCCTTTGTTATTTTAGATTTTGTGTTTGCGTAGCTTGTTTTTTTTTTATTATTGGAGTTGCCACCTTAAGGCCAGATTTGGAAAGTGTTTTAACAATGGAGTTGGGAAAAAGGGCCGTTGCTCTTGATAACTGCTATGTGTTTTGATTTAAGTGAGTTGCGCCGGAGAAAGTAATCAGTTAGTGCGTTATTGATCCTTTTTTTATCTGCTTTGTACTACTGGGTTGGCAAGGACCAACTTCCCTTTTAAAAGTTAGGTACAGTATTTTGTACTTCGTTTACTTACGTAGAAAAACGCATCTTGATGCATAAGTACAATTACAAGGGCACAACACCTGCTTGTAAATCTTGACGCCCCTGCTTTGGTATTTTAGTAGGTAGAAAGCAAAATTCTTAATTGGTTTGGGGTTTTTATGCAGTTGTGTATCACAGCCAACTTTTGAAATTCATTTGGTGTCATGTAAGGTGGTTAGGTCATCAATAACTTCATTTTTTAGATGAAAAGAATTTCTGGTCTTTAATCCTAATGTTATGTACATAAATTGTAGCGTTATTTGACACATTTAGTTCAGGGACCCTCGTGTCAACAAAGAATTTATGAATTGAAAGATTTAAAGATGAAATGGGGCAGAAGTGTTAATACTAAGTGTCCATTGCAATAGGATTACACCAGCAGTATTTGTTACCGTTTCGCGTTAAAATATCGTAAGGTTATTAATACTCATTAAACCGTAAGCCTTTCGCATACCTGGTTACTTGCTGGGCGTAAAGTTATATTATTAATACAGTTGCGTAGTGTCTTTATTGATGACCGCAATTGATAAGGAACCGTTTGGTTTTAAGTAGGGCCTTTTTTTAATCTTTAATAGACAGACTTGGATCCTTTTCTTTGGACTAATTTGGCAAAGGACGTACTATTTGCGTTTTGATGTTCTTATCAACCGGGAGTTGATAAGAACATCAATAAGAACATCCCGTAATGAGGGAGCAATAAATACCGACCTTACTCACAGAATAATAGCTTCTGGGGATTTTGTGTTATACACTAAAGTATAGATCATCTCGTTTAAAGGTCAATTCCTTCCAATTTGAACTGAGAATATCGTTACAGTTGCAATCCCCTGCCCCCTTCCCCTACGGAGTCGTTTCTTATTTGTGCCCTGTTAACCGAACTTTGGAACTTTACATAAGCATTAATATATTTTGGGTGAAGATAAATGTGATAGACCAACATCGAAATGGTGTGGTTGAATCTGGGGCAGCAAAGCCTTCGTNTTTCATTTCGCATTGAAAGTTGGTCAAAATCTTGAAACAGATTTGGTCGGCTTTTGCGAGGAAGGTCATTTTTCAAACCGGATAATACTTTTCAAGATTTCTACAACCAAAATATGCTCATTTGCCGTATTTTTGTTATACATAAATCCTCAAAGTTAAAACTGTTGGTATCTAAATATTTGCTACCGATGTTATACTTCTGGTCGAAATTGTTCCTTTTCGGTAATGTTTTTCGGGGGGGCGGGGGGGGGTAATGAGGGAGCAATAAATACCGACCTTACTCACAGAATAATAGCTTCTGGGGATTTTGTGTTATACACTAAAGTATAGATCATCTCGTTTAAAGGTCAATTCCTTCCAATTTGAACTGAGAATATCGTTACAGTTGCAATCCCCTGCCCCCTTCCCCTACGGAGTCGTTTCTTATTTGTGCCCTGTTAACCGAACTTTGGAACTTTACATAAGCATTAATATATTTTGGGTGAAGATAAATGTGATAGACCAAAATCGAAATGTTGTGGTTGAATCTGGGGCAGCAAAGCCTTCGTCTACTTCCCTTTGATGCTGATAGGTTGTTGTCACCTTCCTTGCTCATTTTTAACTCCGATTCCTCTATTTCGTTAAGGCTGCGCTTGATTCTGTCAATGATGCCACATTGATTTGGTTCAGCTTATGTTATAATTTTGAAAAGATTTTCAGCAATATATTACAATCTTAAACCGTTGGTTGGCTAATTACTTGAAATAGTTTTTAGAACGATCGTTAGGATTTGTATGATTGTCATGGTGTTTACAGTGTATGCGTTTAAATTTTGGATGTTTTATTGTACAAGGCGAGTTTTTCACAGGTAGGCTTCGTGTTCCCATGTCTTTTCAAGTTAGAGAACTGACTGTTAATAATATGTCGGTATGATTGAGGAGAATAAATTATTCTTTCCCAAATAGTTGCCTTATTCTATTTCTTGATTTATGAGAAAAGAATGTTTGATGGCCTTTGTAATTTGTAACTATCATGACCATGCTATGAATTGCGTGGGTATATGCTTCCAACACTGCCGCGCCCTAGGAAATAAGCGTTATTGGGAATAAGATGAACTCCCAAGGTGGTCATTTGATTTCAATAACATTATTTAGACCCGATGACTTGTTTGCTTTTTTTAAGAAGAAATTATTGATTATTACAATTGATTACCTTGAATATGAAATCAAACGTTACCAATACCTATAAAAAATTACAGTTTTTACAACTTTTTTTTGTGAACCCGAATTTTGGTGAAAATTACTTGAGCCAATGAAAGATGCAACTGGGTAGGAAAATTCCAAGAAACAAAGGGAAAATGTTTAGAAATTTTGAAAAGCAAAGGGATATAAACTGTAAAACAGTTTTATAATAATTATTTCAATGTATTAATAATCATTCAAGAGAACAATCTGAATTGGTTTTGGCAGGATTATTGATAACCTGATATAGGGCACAACAGGCTGGCGAACAAATACTGAAAAGAAGTTCACGATAAGTACTTAGCCGAGATATGACACTAAGTAAGGACACTATATCTTGCATTCGCGCGTTATATTCAACCAGTGTTACAATATATATCACTTGATTTCGTGTCATATTTTGACAGATTCCTCACGTGGCGGCTGCAACGGGTTTCAAAGAAAGGTTTTCACGTTTTATCTTACTGAATGGAAATACTACTTTAAATTTCCCAGTCGAATATTGTTTTGCTGTTGGTTGTATGGAGTAGCTATACAAGACGAAAAAAGTCAAGAAAATAACTGTCTACATAGTATGTATATAATGTTTTTCGTTGTAGTTTTCGATATACATGTAGTCTTCACATCACAACGCTTGATTTTTTCCCCTATTTGGGAGAGTAAAAGTTCCCAGAATCAGACATCAATTTCTGTTCTCTGTTGTCAACAGAAATCTAAAGTTAAAAATAAAATAAGTACACCCAAGTGTGCTGCACTACTTGGATGTACTTATTTCCATTCACTGAAGCCCAGAAAATAAAAACCAAAAAGCACAAATTAGACAAAATATAATACAATGACATGTCATCAACTGTATTGCACTTCAGCATGACAGGGATTTGGGAGCAGCTTGGAGTTTATAACCGAAATGCACTTATTAGTTACGTACAATCACATGACCTGCCACTGGGGGACATGAGTTTTAACTGTGTTTTGAGGTAATACGTCCAGGTTTGAGGACATTCTGTATGGATTATTTTCATATGTGGTTACAGAAGACTGGTTTGAATTTTAATGCCAACCTGCAAACCATTGAACGTCTACGAAGGAAGTGATTTAAAGTTTGTGTTTAACATGTTATCCTTTTAGTGGATAGTGTGATATTTCAGAGATATACACGGATTCAGTTACAGTGATCAAACACGCCATTACACTAATTCATTACAGACTTCCACCACCTGATAGTCAGTTGCCGAATAGAAATTACTCGAAAGTTAAGAGACGTCAGACAAAATCGATTCATTGAACAGAAAATCAATTATTTATATGACTATTTTCCGACAGAATTGTTACTTATTTTTTATCTCTGACATTTTATACCTTTTTTATTGCCATTTGTCAATATATCTACCCATCATACTGCTAATGAAATAGCTTGTATTATTTTATTGTTGACAATAGTATAAACCTGAGTCGTTCCTTTAATATTTCTGCGAACCTATTATTCGTCTGACAAAACTGATCATACAATTTAAGTCTACCTCAACCATTTTAGCCTTCTATTCCTACCGTGACTATAGACTGTTCACAACACACGGTTTTGAAGCGACCCAGTAATCTAGTTTGTTTTAGTGACACCATTTCTAATAAACGAATATTTTCCCCTAGTGCTGCAAATGTTTTCATTTCCTCGTCGATTAGTACTCCTTATAAATACATATTTAATCTCACAAGGTATAAAGGGTTTTATGGCTTTGGGGCAATTTTTTATATGGTCACTTCATCTTTTGTCACAAGTAGTTTATAACGGTGTTTTACACAAAACGGCAAGAAAATTTTGAACAATTGATCTCCTAAACTGACTACACGAGGCTTGTGTAAAACGATGTGTAAAACACCAAATACAAAACACAGAAGGAACCAGGGCAACCCTCATAATGACAGAATAAGATGATTACCTCAATTTTAATAGGGCGGAAATCCCATCATTAAACTCGTCAGGATGTGGGAAAGCAAATCTTATTATAAAGCCAACTGATAACTCCAAAAATTACCCCTGCCAATATCCAAATAGCTACACTACTGAAATCCTTATTTACAAGCAATCCCTGTTCCACCTGAAAGAAGCGATGACTTTAAGAACATTGGCTACGATACATCAGATAGGTTGTAGAAGTTTTGGTGCAGAACCTTGAATTATGAACACAAATGATGAGAAGAAATAGCCGGTAAAATAAACTACAAAATCAAATCATTCAACCCTCCCCAACCCCCCAAGCCCTTTTGATGTGAATGCCATGAGATGGTCAGAGAGTAGCGCCAAAAGCACAGGTAGCAGAGAGTATGCCCATGGTAGTTATAGGAGCTGCTTTGAACCCAGTTCGATGCACACATATTTTACAATTTAATGGGGATGGGTTTTAAATTATCACATCTATTTGTGTTACTAATTTTCTTAAATTCAGTCAAAAAATTTGCCAACTTCTACCTTTGTGAAATTGTTCAAGCTCAAACGATTAAGTTAATCAATTTTCATGGACCATTTGCAGTCATCTCAAACGTATCCTTGAAAATTCTGTACATAGTTTATCCAGTTGAACCGATTTTTCGTAGTGACCGTTTTCAAACTCTCCAGTACGGATACGAAAGAAATACTGGTAAGTAAAAAACAAGCATCTCTACCAGCTCAACACCTTTGTACCAGCCTCCTTTTGAAACAAATTTTTTTTCAAGAACAATCGGCTTTGCGCACAACAAATAATCACTTCGTTGCCATGTCAGCATTTTGTGAAATCCAACAAGATGAATGCAAATAGGAATACAAACTTCATAAAATATCATCAGTGCAAGTCTGGATTATGTTACTGTACTCATGGCTGCAAAGAACCGTCGAAAGAAATTGTGAACGAAACAAACAGCGCTGTTGTTGTTGAATTTGGTCCAATCTAATGTGTTGTTATCTCCACCCAGTCGGGAGTTTATTCAAATTTCTACCCGTAGTATAATGGTGGTTGAGATATTTAGTTTTAAAAGACGCTGGATTTTGTTTCTTTTGCAGGTACTTCGGAACACTTGGTAAGATTATTGTACCATATTTGAATATACTTTACACCTCTTTTTATTTCAACGGAACTCTCAAGTCTGTTTTGTCACGAATTACTTGAGCCCTTGTACTTAGTTTTTAGCTCATTCATTCTTGTAATATTTTTCTTGTAATATTTCCTTCCACCGTAGCATTACGTCATTATACTCCAATATTTGGTTGTTTAAATCATTTTCTAGCATTTGTTACTCGCATGAGCGAGGGATTTTCTCAGCATTGTTAGGGTATAGTCACGAGTTTTTCTATCGTTTTCTTACAGTTTTGCAGGATTATTAACATAGTTTTTATTAGGGATGCACCGGATAACCAGCATGCCGGATAACTCAATGCTGAATCCCTAATTTACCGGACACGTAAATCGGATTAATGAAAAATTAGGCTGAGTTGATTTTCTTCATTTTTAGGACTTAAAGATGGGGGTGAATTCAAAGATAATGTGGTAAAGAAGGCAGTTGAACAAAATAATTAAAATTAACCCATTCAGTGTCCAATTGGCATTTTAATTATATCCGCCATGTATACACTGTTAAAGTCCATTAACGATGTGGTGAAAAAAGCAACATTTTGCCAATCTGAGGTAAAAGTCGCCAGCACGTTTCCTCGAAAATATTATCAGCTTCTGAAACTAACGTTTCAGAGGATGCACTTGAACCAGGCATTGACAGATACAGAAGCGGATCCAGGGAAAAAGTCTGACTAGTCCTGAAGTACCGGATAAATATTGAGCCTGGGGTTGTGGATACCTTAAAAACGTTCCTGGCCACAGCCTTTTGTGATGCAGAAACGCTCTTCTATACACAGCAGTTTTTGTAAAAATTCTTCACCCCCTTTCAAACATTACCCGTTATATTCTCTTTAGGCCTTTCTGTAAATAATGCAAACAGTGAACTGAGGAACTATGCTTGTTTACCACCAGACTAATTTATTTGCCTCGAAGAATATTGCGCTTCGCAAGAAAGTTGTATTGACATTAACTTTTTTATCGTGAAATATTTTGCAAACAAATCAAATTCCAGATCTAATAACATATGTATCAGTGGAACAAACGTTAGAAAAAGCAAAATGGTAGACCAACGTAGTGCGCTTTTTTACACCTGGTCAACTAGTTACAAGATGTATTAACTATTACAACCCAACAGGAGCAAGCTTCTGGTCAAGACACCCAATTGAAAACAATAGATTTAATTGAATGCCATGATGTTGAGGGTCTCGATCTTGACGAAGAAGACCATAACTAGAAGAGGCACCAGTTCAAATTAAAATGGAATATTTTGGAAGAGGTGATCAATTTACATTTCTAAAGTTCTTTTACTCAAATTACTTTGATTATATAGCAAATTTTGAAAGTATATTAGAAGTAAAACATTCGAAAATAACGAAAAAATAATTCAGCACCATAAAGGTTCAGATCTTGAAAGAGCAAGTTAAATTCACCTTTTTGTCTTCGTTCTTGAAAAACCCTTCGTACCCAAAATCGTTTCTTGTACTTAATTGATGTAAATACCTGCTGTTAATGCAATATAGCCAATACATAAAACTTTAAATTCCTCTGTATATTTCTAATGTATTCTAATTTAAACCATATTTTTCTACTAATTAACTACTCTTTATTAAAACTACCTTAATCACAATGTATGAAATTAATTTGCGACTTTCAGCGTGGCTTTAGTTTAAGCAGTCTCCGGGATGAGGGAGTGGCGATTTTTTTATAATCCTCTTTTTCGTGGTTTGGGTTTGTAATTTTGAGTTGTTATTTTTCAAGTGAGAAACTATTCAATACAATTCAGTGTTCAAAATCCACATTTTGTACACATTAAAATTTTTTAGCATTTTTAAAATAATACATACTTATTATATTTAGTGGTATTGAAAAAGCAAATACAAGTTTAAACCATTCAGGGTGGAGACATTTTTTTCTAATTAACCACCTTAGGGAAGTCCACCTGCCCCGTTGCTGGCAAATTGATGGCTGAGTCGGAGAGACCCAATCATTATGGATGATGCCAAGTTGAAACATCGTTATATGGATGATATCATCAGAAGTATAAAATCGGCAGAAATTGATCAAAAGTTGCAACAGATAAACAATCTTCATCCATCACTTAGATTTACCATTCAGAGAGAGGTAGGTGGAGTTCTTCCTTTTCTAGATATGCTAATTCAGCGTCGTAACAATAAACTCACGTCAACATGGTACACTAAACCCACAGATACAGGATTAGTCATGAACTACCATACTCTGGCACCTAAAAAGTATAAGAGAAATGTTGTTTCTGGTCTAGTCCATAGAATCCATCGAGCATGCAGTACCTGGGAAAATGTTCACACTAGCCTAGAAAAAGCGAAATACTTACTGGAAAAGAATCAATACCCTCCCCAGTTTTATGAGCCAGTAATTGAATGGACTTTGGAAAAGATTGTAAAGAATAATAAGGAGGTAGCTAGTACTGTGAACACTCCTTCAGAAATACCATCAGAGGAGAAAATACCAAAGATGCAAGTGTTTCTAGACTATCGAGGGAATGCCACAGAACATTATTGTAGAGCACTTAGAAAATGCCAAGCTCCATGTCAGCCAGTTTTGACATTACGCAAGCTGAGAACAGTATTGCCTTCTTTAAAAGCCAAAGTTAAGAGGAAAATTAGAAGCCATGTGGTATACAAAATTACATGTCCACGCTGTCAAGCGTGTTATGTTGGGCATACTGTCCAGCATATAACAGAGCGCTTCTCACACCATTGCAAAGCCTCCCAACCAATTGGTAAAGATTTAAAGAAGTGTCACGCGAGAAAAGCAATCAATGCTGACGATGTCGAAATATTGGCTCAGTCATCGAGAGTTTCTTTGTTAATGACCCTTGAGGCTCTGTGGCAACGGGAACTTTGCCCCACCATTAACACTAAGGACGAGTTCCGAAGTCGGGAATTGACAATAAAGTGGTGGTTAGAGCTTCTAGCCACAACATAACGGTCGTTTAAAATTCTATTTGTTCTATTTATTGACTGTTTTCTATCTTTCTTCATAGGAATAAATATTTAATATCAATAATAGGGCTGAAGATGGTACAGGTTACCGAAATATATTCCGCAAATGATAACACATAACGTCATCTATTATTTATTTATCATTAACATTTATAAAGAATAATAAGCCGAAATTTAAATGTTTAGTGTAAGGAAATCTGACTAGTGCTCAAGCATCACTAGCACTAATCTAAATCCGCCAATTTATCTATGAAGTGCCACTGTAGGAAGGCACTAAGGCGCTATGACCTTAAAAATGTACTGTTTTCACGTCTTTTTGCATCTTGAGCAAGAAGTAATGAATGTTTGGAAGCATTCTCTAACTGAATTTTTCTGAATGAGGTGCAAACTTGACGTAAATGCTGAGGATGCGTGACTATTCTCCTGGCTTTTGCGCACACTTGTTGACAGTTCACTGACAAAATGTTGACACATCTATGGAAAGTTGCAGCTTGCAAAGAAAGAGTGAATCCTTTCCAATTTACCAACCGCAATGTTGGATCCACCATTAAGGACAAACGCCTGGATTCTTAACGTTTCATTTGATCATTCTTCGAGTATCATACGAAACGCAGACCCAAGTAAAAGAATAGTTTGCCTGAAAGTGCCTTGTATTGAGCATCTCACTTTCATTGCTGGTTGTCAGGTGGCTTCATTTTCACACTCTTTTTGGCCATTAGTGTGTCCTTAAAATACACTGGAAAGACGTAGCTCCCCACAACGTCCACGCGAGGATAATGCAAGTAAGACATTATTTCAATCAAGACAGTTCGTAACTCTATCGACAACTCTGTACAATCTCAATGGTTAGATTGCAGTGAGCTTTATATATATTATGTCTATATAATATATATATATATATATATATATATATGTGTGTGTGTGTGTGTATGCTACATCATTTCCTAATCACTTGCAATGACATTGATTATTAGGGTGACTCAAAATACATTGCAATAAAGCTAAATATTATGTTGGATGCTAAGATGTCATAAAGTAAACACAAAGTAATTGTTTCAGTGTATGATGATATCCTAATTATCCTTTGTGGATAGGTTTCATTGATGTTCCATATTTTTACTGCTTTGAAACTTCCTTCAAGCCATGTCTGAATACTACTTAGTTTTTTAAATTTTCTCTTTGGAGGTGAGTTGCGTGGAGATGGTTTTTTCTTTCTCATACACAAATTCAGAATTTGCAGAATCATGTTCAGTTTTAGGCCAGTGTTTTAAATGTTTGTGAAGAGGCCATATACTATCCTGTACTTTCCTGTACTTGTTTATCCTCTTCTAATGTCCCTCTTGTACGTCCTGCAGACAACACTTTCATCATCAGCAAATTTGATTTTGAAAACCCACACCCAGGTTTTTGAAACTGATTTTGTTGCCCAGCTGAAAAATCAAACTGATTGGCAAGACTGAGTGATAACTCTGGCGTACTGAATATAGGTGAGCTGGATAGCAACATTATTGAAACAAGAGCTGAAAGTTTAGTTGTGCTGTGTGGAAAAACATATGGCAATGTCTCAACCTCTCAAAGTGTTTTTATCTGTTTAATAATTGCACAAAAACATTTTGTGTGGGCCAAAATATTCTTGTGGTTAGTTAATTCGTAAGCAGGTGAAGTGCCCTAGTAGAGTGTTGTTTTGGGTAAGGATTTATGAGATGGTGAAGGGGGCTGTTCTGTGACAAATTGGTAATATCCTATGCAGTAAGACGCTCCTGTATCTCATTAAGTGCTTTCACTTTTATCTAGTTTAAAAGAAACCTAGTTCTAGACATGATACAAAACTTGTAACTAGTTAAAATAATTAAGAAATCGCTCAGAAATTTGAAGCCTGGTTTTGAACAGGACTATAATAACGAAACAACACCTGAAGCCCCAACCTTTAAATACCTTTAAAAAAAGAAATAAAGAAAAGAATAAAGCTGGTATTTACATTATTGTCAATACATGATCTTACGACTACACTAACTTCCCACTGAGTTGATGGAGGTATTCAAAGATATTTCCCAAATGCCAGTAAGTTTGCCACGTTTCTTTCTCTTACAGTCTCATTCACTGGTTCCGAAGAAACTGTCAATTAATTGAAAGGCCGTCGGGCCGACCTAAAGGTGAGTCCGAACTCCAATTCCTCAAGCAAGAACTTTACTTAAATTTTCTTGAGAAAATGCTGAGTAAACTTAAGAAGTGTTTTCGAAGTAATGCATGTGAGATAATGTCATTGAAAACAATTTTCCTTCTTCTATATTTAGATGCTTCTAAGAGTTTCGCAGCTGGTCTTGTCGAGCATTATAAACTAGACAGTGAACAAATCGGGCAACTTTTTCTTCTTTTTACCAAGTCCACCAAGTGCACTACATGGAAAGAGCGATATTATTAGCACCTGACGCATGTGAAAGAAAAGAAAGAAAAGCCATACACTCGGTTTGTTTGCCTTCATTGCTTGACGTTTTCAGACAAAATGATTGAACAACTTGGGTGCAGAATTGCAATCTTGAAATTGTGGCTACTTTCCCTTGTCGGTTGCTTCATGTAAACAAACACACCAGTGTTTTAAACAATTTTTTCTAACCTGTCGAAAACCGTAATCGAGATATTCACAAAATCAGTCGGACATTAATAATACATATCAAATATGTTACTGATCGGCGGGGGATGACATTCCTATGTCAAAGAATGAAATCTGCAGCACGTTTGATGAACGGACGCTCTCATTGTTGTGACGAGAAAAATATAGTTTACAGTACCTTGAACTGATGAACGATCTCCAATATCAACAGCACCTTAAGTCTACCACCAATCTCATTTTATGACGAATAATAAAACCTGTCAAACATCATATCAATGAACACAGGAAGGAGAATATTTAAGTAAAACTCATGAAGAAGAACACTTAATAAAACTCACGCAGCTTGAATTTGGATTTTTACGTTTTACAAATGCTTTATGACACACTACAGTAAATGCCTGTTAAATAAGACACAAAGCATCACTAAAATTTTGGTTAAGTGGTACCGAATCCGTATGACCTCTGACCTTCGCTGAAATGAGAAGAGATTTGTTTAACTAGGACATTCACTTAGTAGGAATAACTTACTTGGTCCCATGGAAGTCCCACGTAATGAAGACTGTTTGAACAGATGGAGCTTGATTGGAGACAAATTTAATGTCCTCTTATAGAGAGTTTGCGTAGGCACGAAGGTGAAGATGAAAATGGTGGACAAGGGGCGATTGTCTATAGAATCGACCCTTGCTTTTATGAGAAGTCCATATGTGATTTTAAAAGTAGAACTGCAAAAACCCGTCGGACAGGCTTCCGACAGGATTGGCAAAGTTCTTTTACACAGGACAAAATTTGTCGAATATTGTCTAATTCTTAGTTAAAGACCTGTACGGTAAGGTCGAGATTGCAACTAACTATGTAAGTGCTGTCATGTTGCCAGAAAGACTAAATGATCTGATAGAGATAAGTAGCAGGTAAGATTTTAGGAAAAACTAGTGGAGTTTTTCAAAATTTGCGAATCATTCAAAACTTCCTTTGCAAAACATATTGCTTTTCAAAACGTTTTTATGATCTTTGATTCAAAGTAATGGTGTGCAAAATCTCACAAAATTGTTGTTTTATTAATTTTTTAAGGGAGTGGTTGTAAAAAGTCTTATTGTTAGCGCCTCCAAATTTCTAACCTCCATACTTCTTGCAGCTGTCGCCAATTCTGATAGTTCCCTAGTGTCTTGTGTTTGTTTTAGTAAAACGATGAATCATTTTACTGAAACATCCATAAATTTTAAGCCCTTTGATATTTTTAATCCTCAGGGTACGGATGCTAAGAGGGTGTGAAGTAATGCAAAGTATTTTTCAAGCTTTTAGGTATTTCTTATGAGTTGATGCGTGGACATCAGCAATATACGAAAACAAACGTTCCCACAAAAAACACAGCAGCAAAAAAATTCCAAAATGTCTGTCATATTCTACGGAATGTTCTACAATTCTTTTATGTAAGCGTTTTTGTCTTTGTTATAAGAACTCGTTTTACAAAGTTGATGTATAGCTTTTTTAAGCTAGAGCAAATATTGCCGCGCTTCTACATCTTTGTATTTCCTTGTTCTTGTTTTTGGACGATTTATCTTTTCGTTATAGACAAATTACATAATAATAGACAAGTCTTTTAATGCGTGCCCTATACGCGGGTCTCCATTGTGTAATAGAATAATAAGTTTGTCAATTCTGAAACTGAGTTGAATGTAGACCTAATGGGTACCCATCCATGTATTAAGTGAAGTTCAGAGTATTTTTATAGACACTTCTTTGCTCAGGAATAAAATAAAATAAATAAAATGCAAGGCTCGCGCTTATAGACTGAAGGTTTTTAAGTCTTGTTTGATACCCATATTTGAAATTAATCACAAAATATCAGGTTTAGCCAATTTTTACAAATTACTATCATATAGGCAATAGTAGCAAGCAATAGTTAGTGAGTTTCATTTTGCTTGATTAATTTCAAATCACTTTACTTTAGAGCTGTTAAACGTTAAATCATGTTTTGCTGCAGACCACACAGTTTCCCAGTAAAAAGTATTGTGCCATCTTGTACTTTATCATAAATGACTCTATTTCTTCTCAAAGATGACCAACCGTCTCCTATAACTCACCATCTTGAATATCTAAAGTCAACCATGTCTCAAATAGACCTAAGATAGACCTNAAGTCTTGTTTGATACCCATATTTGAAATTAATCACAAAATATCAGGTTTAGCCAATTTTTACAAATTACTATCATATAGGCAATAGTAGCAAGCAATAGTTAGTGAGTTTCATTTTGCTTGATTAATTTCAAATCACTTTACTTTAGAGCTGTTAAACGTTAAATCATGTTTTGCTGCAGACCACACAGTTTCCCAGTAAAAAGTATTGTGCCATCTTGTACTTTATCATAAATGACTCTATCTCTTCTCAAAGATGACCAACCGTCTCCTATAACTCACCATCTCAAATAGACCTAAGATAGACCTAAGATAGACCTAAGATGTCAGTACATTTTTCATGAAACTAGCTTGGCAGTCACCGTAGTGGATTGCCTCTTGATTTAAGCGACAGCCTTTTTAACATTGAATACATGGATCCTTGCTAGATCCTGGATTAAATGGATGTCTCCAATCAAAAGAGCCAACAGAGCGGAAAGGAAAACAACTCAATTCAATTCAATTCGGATTCGAGCTTTCCACCATGAGGGCAAAGATTTAATGTATAAAACATTGTTATGGTCTATATTTTTATCAGGAAGCGCTTGCTTTCATGTATATTTGAAAACTGTGAAGAAGACCTTCAACATAGTTATTTCCAATGACTTAATTATTTTGAGCTTGGAAAACTAAATTCGGAACTAAAATGAGGATAAAGCAGGAGAAGAGTGGCCAAACCCCACAAATACCATTATTCGGAGTCGGCTTTTATTGTCTTCTTTCTTTGTGTATTGTAATTGGTGAATCTACTCTGGTTATCTTTTATTAATGTACTGTCCGTGTCCTTTGATAAGCACCTGAACTGTTATTTGTAGGTCAAATTATGCTGTACCATTTGCAAAATATTTTAGTTGGAAATCTTCCGTGTTCCTCGCAAATTTAATTTGCCGACGTGTATCTCTCTCCCTATATGTATTTTAATATTATCGATTTAAAAAATGATTGTGAAAAGATGTCGTCAACACCCAACTATTAATCTGTCATGATTATCAGCAACTACATTATTATTAAAATCACCACTGCTTTCTCAACTAAAAGGCGTTATTATTGTTTTTTTGTCTGTAGCAAATTAGTACATTGTTTAATTTTCTTCTCTCCTTTCAAGCTCTCCTTTTTACTGAAATTACTTTTGTTTTCTATAAATCTTTCAACTTTTTTAGAACTTTTACTGGGAATGTTTCCTTTTCTTTTACAAATTCTACAAATATCGTTTAATGTAGTGAGATTTGTGGTACTAGGTCTTCCCCACAGTTTTGCGCAATTTTTTTTCTTTTTGAAGTTAAAGGGTGGATTTCATCACACATAGCAAATATTTGAGTAGCTTTCACCTCGACTTGAGCAGCATTAAAAGCGATGCGGGTCTTTCTTTATACCTCTTGTAAAAGCTGACGATTGATATAGTATGTGGGTACCTTTTTCCCTTCAAATATCCCAGTTGTTGCCTGGGAAAAAAATCAAAGCTATCTTTTTCTCTATCTGTCAGTACCTATGTTACACATTTATAACTCAACACAGGTTAAATATTAATTCTATTAACCCTATAGTTAAGTCACAATTTTCTCTGACTTAGGCAAGTCTTGTCGACGTATCAGTGAGGGTTCCAGACCGTCACTACCGTTGCTCAAGCCACAATCAGAACTGCTATTTGATATAATTACATTTTTGTAAAATATTCTGCTTGTTCTATAATTATAATTCATATGTTACCTTATCCAAATTACTTTTTTCACCCCACACCTATTTATCTAAATTTCCAACCAATTTCCACCAATATCCTACAAAAATGATACTTTTTGGGTTTTCTTTCTGTGACTACATTTGGTTATTTAATAGACTGGAATTATATGGAAGGATGATCAGAAGCTAGATTTTCTTTTTTCTTTAAATGAGCTTGCATCTTTTGTTAAATTTTTTTTAAGGCTGAAAGCTATTGTAGGTCCATGTTTTATTCAAGGAAAGCCATGACAACAATTATTGTTGTGGTTTTATATTGTTTTTTTTTGATAGGGATGATGAGTGAGGGGTTTTTTAATGGATTTCTTGACAATGGAAATTTCCAAACAGTACTTATTCACATGATCACCACAAGAAGTCACTAACCAAGAGCAGAGTAGGGAAGACACTGATAACTGTTGCTCACAGTGTTGGATGTACTGAACAAGATTGCTTTTAAAGAATGGTTGAAATCATTGACTTTGAGCCCAGTAAATAAATAGAAATCAGAATTAATTCTCTGGTTGCAAGCTGCAATACAGGAGCTGTAGAAGAAATCTCATATATAACTGCATGTAGTGTTTTAGTACTATTCCAGTTTAAATAAAAAGCTTAAAATTGTTAAAATTTGCAAATAAATTTATCGTTTCTTTATTGAAATTTGGCGACAACAGTAGCGTAAAAAATAGGTGACCCGAAAGATATGAGACTGTAATCCCTCGAAAAGCCCCAGCCGTCTTTACCGCGATACCGTCCAATATTTTGCGGCTGCCCTGCTAAGTAATGGTCAATTTTTAATCTGGATCCTCACTTGCTTATCCACACTTTTTGCATACTAGGTCTTTCATTGAAGGGACGCCCCTGGTAAAAAGTGACATTTTCTGCCTCTCACCGACGTCTCTTTATGAGAGATCCGTGGACAGAACAAATTAAGATTGAGAGAAAGCACGCAATACGGCATGAACACCAAGACATGGGAATTGTTTGTGAAGCCCCTTTACTGGTGGGTACTTAATCATGGTTCAGCGAGAATCAGTCCTCTTTCTTCTTTCGGCCTTCTTCCAACCCTCAGGTCGGGTCAGCTACTCCGCATTTCCTCCTCCACTCTTCCCGTTCTTCCCACATATCTGGTCGTGCACCTACTTCCCTCATATCTCTCAATACTAACCATCCATCAAATCTTCTGCCTTCCCCGACTTCTTTTTTCCTTCCACTCTTGCCCTGTACACACTCTTCAGGATGTTGTCATCTTCTCTCAGCATAACATGTACAAACCATCTCAATTACGTTTCTCTTGCTTTGTCCTTGATGTTGCAAGCCTTCGCAAATTTTCTAATGTCCTCGTTTGTTCTTCTCATCTCGGCACTTTCCAACAGTCTTTCCTCTGCTTTCCTAAGTACCAGTGACTCCATGCCATAAAGTAAAACCGGTCGTATCACGCTCTTATAGACTTTGACCTTTAGCTTTACTGACAATCTTCTTTCACAGACCACGCCGCTCCATTCCCTCCATTTTCCCCAAGCCTTGTTCACTCGAGTAACCACTTCCTCTCTGCTTCCTTCACTTCCATTAACGACTGAGCCAAGGTAAGTAAACTTCTCCACTTCCTTAATATCCTGTCCATGCCGATCCTTTAATCCTGCTGCATGTTGTCCTTCCTTCGATGACACCATGACCTCTGTCCTACTGCTGTTTACTTTCATGCCTCTTCTTTCTAATTCTCCCTGCCACCTCCATACCTTCTCCTGGAGCTCTTCCTCTGTACTGGCTTAAATGGCGATGTCATCGGCATACAACAGTTCATCGGGGACACTGCTTCAGATGTTGTTGGTAATGCTGTCCATAACCACGGCGAAAAGAAAAGGGCTCAGAGCTGAGCCCTGATGCAACCCAACTTCCCCCTCAAAAGGCTCCGAGACTCTAGCGCTAAACTGCACTACAGTGTGATCTCCTTCATAAAGGCTCTTTATCACCCGAACCATTTTCTCTGTGACTCCCCTCTTCCTTAAACACCAATATACTACATCTCTCGGGACCCTGTCGTACGCTTTCTCTAGGTCGATGAAAGCTGTGAAGAGCAGGCTGTTTCCTTCGAGAGTCTTCTCTTGCCTCTGTCTCAGAATGTAAATAGCATCTGCTGTTCCGTTTCCTGTCATAAATCCGAATTGGATATCGTCAATCGTGATGGTATCTCTTAATCTTCTATCCAAAAGTCTCTCATATATCTTCATTCCGTGTTCAAGTAACTTTATTCCTCCGAAACTTTCACAGTCCATGACATTGGCCTTGCCTTTATATATCGGTACCATGGTGCTCATTTTTCAGTCACTGGGGATGGTTTCTTCGAAACATAATCGATTCAGGAGCTCAGTGATCCATTTTGTACCTTTAAGACCCAGTACCTGGAACATCTCACTTGTCACTTCTGATGTTCCTGCAGCTTTGCCTTTCATTCTACTCAGGGTCTCTTGCACCTCCTTTTCCATTATAAAGGGTTCTGGTCCTTCAGTCACCTCAGTCAATTCCAGTTCTTCTCTTTCATTTTCAGTGCTTAGCAGCTGTCTGAAATATCTGAACCACCTTTACCTGATCTTGTTTTCCTGCGTCAGCACCCTACCATCTTCATTTTGAATTACTGCTACATCTCCCATGTCGTTCTTTGCTATGTTTCTGGTTTTCGCGATCTTGAACACCTTACTTTGTTCTTCCTTTGTGTTCATCTCATCATACCATTCTCGACTACTCTCTGCTCTTGCTACAGCTCTTTTGGCTTCTTTCCTTCTTATTTTGTACTGTAATACAGTTTCTACGCTGCTATTTATTTTCGTATGCTTAAACGCCTCTTTCTTCCTCTTCACAGCCAACTGCACCTCCTTACTCCACCACCAAGTTTCTTTATCAGAAGGCTTCAGTGGTTTCTTTCTTCCGCAGACCTGAACTGCCTCTGTTGTCAACTTATCCTTCAGTACATTCCAAAGGCCTTTCCCTGTCATCTCGGCCTCCATACCTTCTCTCTTTTCCAGCACTCTTCGTTTAAATTCAGCCGACATGCTTTCTTCCTGAAGCTTCCATATTTGTATCTTTCCTCGCCGTCTTATCAATACTTTTCTTTTTCGTCTGATCTTCAAATCCAATACCAGAATTCGATGTTGCGCTACCACTGGTTCCCCCCTGGTATCACTTTACAATCCTGCACCCACCGTCTGTGGTCACGTCTGGTCAAGAAATAATCAATTTGACTCTCATGTCCTCCACGTTTGTATGTAATAAGATGTTCTTCTTTCTTCTGGAACCAAGTATTCGCTACTAATAGGTCTAGTGCCCCTGCTGTGTCTCTAGAATTCTCCTACCTTCCTAATTCCTTTCTCCGTATCCAAATGGTCCTTGGTATCTCTCAAAATCTCCACGATCATTACCAACGTGACCATTTAGATCTGCTCCAATGACAACAGGTTCTTCAGGTGGAATTCGCATTACCGCTGCTTCTAGCTCACTTAAAGAAAGTCTACTTATCTTCATCGCTGCATCCTACCTGAGGCCCATTTGCACTGATGACATTCATCATATGGGATTCCATTGCTCACTTAATGCATATAACACTATCGCTGACTAAAAACTTGGACGACATTTGCTTTCATTTCTTTACTCAAGATAACACCTACTCCATTCCTTCTGGAATCTTTCCTATGGTATATCAGCTTATAACCTTCTCCTATCTCCTTGGCTTGGTCTCCTTTCCACTTCGTCCTTTGAACACACAGAACATCAATTCCTCTTCTTTTCATTACATTTGCCATTTCTCTTCCTTTCCCAGTCATGCTTCCAATGTTCCAAGGCCCCACTCTTACACTGATTTTCTTCCCTGGCTTCTTTAGTCGCACTCGGGATCCTTGCGATACCCCTATTCCATTTCTCACAGCGTTCGGGGGGCAGCGCTGTGCGTCGCTTACAGGGAACGCCTTAGTTCCTCCAGAATTACTGATGCTGAGATTTTTTATGATTCAATTTTTGCCACTTCTTCAACCCGGCCAGCAGGGCCTAACGGTGACACAGTTATCAGCGGTGCACCAATCCTTTTATGAATCAAGCATCTACTCACAAGGCAGCGAGGGATTTTAACCAGGGACTGTTAGTTTGTCTGGCCTTTAACCTTTTTTTTCGGCGAGAATCAGTGCAAGTTGGCAAAACCCAAAATCGTACCCAAAGCTCGAGACCCGAACGAGGAAGGTCAAGATCCCTGCAGCTGTAGCTTGATGTTTACCCTCTGCGGTGCAAAATGATTTCGTGCGATGACAATTTGGGTTAAGCCACTTGAGAGAACAGTCCATGAAGAATTGTGTCATTGTGATAGTCTTAGGCCATGATTGGGCGAGAGAGGGCGAGTCTATTGCATGGTTGCGATAGCAACGCCAACAATATTTTAGAGAACCTGGCCCAGTCCACTTTTCAATTTTGAAGTTTTTGTGTGCTGAAAATTCCCAGTCAGCAATTACACTGGAGGAGAAACCATGAGTGATGTTGTTGCAATTTGGGATGTTTCCCTGCCTGACGGGAATCACAGGGTGAAATTTGAACATGGGACAACAACTGGAAAAAGGGTGATACACGTAGATGATAAAGAGGTGTTTCGCAGGAATTGGCTTTTTAAGCTCGTTGGAAAATTAGATTTTAATATTGGTGATGTAAAAGCACAGATTTCGATTGATGCAGCTAGTGGGTTTGCGTACGAATATACCCTTTCTGTCAATGGAAAACCCCTGCGTAAATTTGTAGAAAATAGGAAAAAAACAGCGAAAGTTTGGACCCTCGTACTTGATGCAATTGAAACAAGGATTGTATTAGGTAAGGGAGGATTTCAAATAAATGTTTGTTTAATTTTAATGTTTTTCTGGCAGTTAGCCCTTTTAAGGTGTGCATGCCATTTCATGCTCAACACACAGACTGTTATTCACGTGAAATTATTTTTGCAGCCAGCTGTAGATTAAATTGACCTTAACTGAGAGACCTCAGTCCTTTAGTGGAGTAATAATTAAACGTAACCAGCCCTTTCAATACTCCTTATAAATGTCAACATTTCCTGTCACAGTACTTGACGTTATGCCTGATAGGATTGCAGCATTACCAACACTTTAAAACTTTGTGGGGGTATGTTTTTGTTAGGTAGAAAAATGCTGAAACTTATTTGTCCACCAGAGTTTAATACCTCCAAATATATGAAAACATTGTACCGTTTTAGAGTTTGATAGTTTTGTTTTGGGTTTTTGCTTTTCTGCTACCCAATTAGCATTCTCGTTTTGAGTAACTTGGGTGGCATTCGAGGTCTTGATCAGATAAGAAAATTTTGCAATTAAACTTGTAAATTGTAAGCTTATCGAGAGCCGTATGATCTGACTAGTATTTGTGGAAAATAAATTATGGGATAGATTACAAACCTGCAGTAGTCTTGCTGTGGTACTATTTCTTTAGGTTCTTTATTTCTATTTAAGATAGCTGCCCTGGTAGAAGACAACAGGTACTTCCTGTTTTCACTTGGTTCTTCCTAAATACATCAAATATGCCCACTTTGTACAGTCACAGTGATAGCGTACACAGTTTCTCCAGAGGATGTAAAAAGTGGTAATTTATATCGGGCTCAATTAGGCCCTCGGCTATTACAATTAGTATTTGGCCCTCCCACCCTTAGCACAGCCGAATTTCACTCACAGATTCTTATATGTTAGATTTCTTTAATTTTAGAACGTCTTCAAAATTGAAAAAATCGCATTCACAGCGTTCAGCTGGTTATCACGAGAGTGCAAGTCCAAGATAGTGGCAAGTGCAAATTTTTCAAGATTTGGCATTTAAAATGTTCAAATACAAATGGTACCTGATGGGAAAATGTGTTGAAAACACAAACCTGTTTAGTCTGTTGTTGATCCAATTCAAAACATGGCTCTCGACGCGTATTTTAAAGACGATGGGCTACCAATTGCAAAAGAGATGCAACACGTAGATTCTCGTGTTTCCAATTTCCAGAAAGTGAAGAGATTTAGAAGCGCTTTGATACAAGATATGAGAAGTATAAAAATGCTAGTTTTAGGGGTTTTTTTACTAATAGAAGGAAACAAGTAAGGAAGAATACCGTTTTTTATATGAGTTTTAAATCATCGTTTTGAGATCACCAAGCTGTACTCGTTTAGTGTTTTAATGAGATTGAACAATACTGTAGCGAAAAAATCCAGAAGCTATCTTGAAATGGGATTTAATTCTGAAAATAGGTGGCATAATAATATCACCCTGTAATAAAGCCTGAATTTACAATGTTATAAACAACATAGCAAAAAAAATAATTATTTGTGAGGAGAAACATTATGTTACAATTTTGTGAAATGAAATCTGATGGATAGTAAAAAAACAGCCAAAAGTTTATGTTTTTTGTTTCCACTAAGAGGAATGATTGTACCAGGTTTACAGTAGCAACTCGTTATAAATAGGTCAGAAATATTAAACTGAATTGAATAGTGCTTCCAGCTGGCTTCATTTGAATATAGAAATTTAAATTCCAAGATAAGATTTACACACCTTTCTTCCTATTTTGAATTGAGGTATTTAACTTTTTGTTCATTCAAACTTTTTTATTTGAAAACACAATATATTGAAAACCTCATACCCAATGCCAAGTAGTTTATGCTTTTTAGGCTTTTTTAAGTAATCAGTATCAAGTTGGATTTTTTTTCTGTAAAAGGCTTACTGTTTAGGTTTCACACTACAAAATATATGTGAAGAGTGAAGTATTTATGCTCTTTTTTGGATGAAATTTCCCTTTCGTGTAGGGAAGTAGAAATTCCTTGCCCATTCATTGACCAATTTGTCTCAAAATTTTATGTGGGCACTTTACTTTATAGGTGCTGGTCCATAACAATATTTGCTTTTGAATATATTGTCTGGTGTCACTTCTATAAAGGGAAACAATTTTCTGGTCAATATATCAGATTTGAGCAGTCTTTCATCCTGATGACCTTTACAAATTTTTCAGAAAATGAATTACTGGCATCCTGCTCATGTCACAAACTTTATAGTAGCAAGATAACTGATAATAAAATCCTTGAAAATTTTAACAAGTAAAGGAGTAATTTTTCAACTCAAGACATTCTTGGACAAGATAATATTTTCATTGTTGTATCCCTAATTTAACTCCTTGCTATGTAGTCAATCCTCTGCTTTCTCCATACATCAAGGCCTGCCTGTCATATTGTGGCCCTTTCAAGCTTTGCAAGCCGACATTCATTAAAAGACAGCTTGTCCATAAAAAGTCTAACAAGTGTTTTTCACTTGTATAAGGACTACCACAAATTACCTTTTCTCTGGTTTCAGGTATTGATGGTACAAGAACTTTTTTTGGGTGGCTGAATACATTTTAATGGCACAGCATATGAACACAAACTCATACTAGGCAGGTTTCACAGCAACAAAATGTCTTGTTGGCTTTGTAAAATGTGTTCTGATTTTTGACTCACTGTCTTGTTTTTGCCATTTTTTTCTTTTGTGCAGTGAATGAATGTTGGATTTCGAATGTAATCTATAAAAATCTGCTTCCTTTGTGTTGTTTTGTTTATATTTTGTGCATGTTTGGTAGCAAACATGTGAATCCTGACAGGCACCATTTGCACAAATATTACACTGAATGGACATTTCTGATCCAGAACTGCACTTTGCAAATACACAATGCAATGTAAAAAGAAAAAGAAAAACAACTGACATTTGCATTAAATACCTCACAAACAAATTTTGATTGGGAACTGGAAGCCATCTGTCTGAGAACACTGAAGTACTTCAGTGCTAAACAAAGCAATTTTTGTCACAACAAATAACAGTATGATTTTTTTAAAATCAAAATACATTTTTTGATGCCTGTTTCATAGAAAACCAAGCAAACAGATTGACTGGTAATGAAATGTGCNAAAAAGACAGCTTGTCCATAAAAAGTCTAACAAGTGTTTTTCACTTGTATCAGGACTACCACAAATTACCTTTTCTCTGGTTTCAGGTATTGATGGTACAAGAACTTTTTTTGGGTGGCTGAATACATTTTAATGGCACAGCATATGAACACAAACTCATACTAGGCAGGTTTCACAGCAACAAAATGTCTTGTTGGCTTTGTAAAATGTGTTCTGATTTTTGACTCACTGTCTTGTTTTTGCCATTTTTTTCTTTTGTGCAGTGAATGAATGTTGGATTTCGAATGTAATCTATAACACACAATGCAATGTAAAAAGAAAAAGAAAAACAACTGACATTTGCATTAAATACCTCACAAACAAATTTTGATTGGGAACTGGAAGCCATCTGTCTGAGAACACTGAAGTACTTCAGTGCTAAACAAAGCAATTTTTGTCACAACAAATAACAGTATGATTTTTTTAAAATCAAAATACATTTTTTGATGCCTGTTTCATAGAAAACCAAGCAAACAGATTGACTGGTAATGAAATGTGCTGTGCTCATTCTTTGTAAGCAACAACTCATGTCATGCAACTTGCTTTACAACATTTGTTTTCTTTACAATTCCCATCATTCCCAACAGGGGATGGGACTTTTTGACACACAATTTTCAAGTTGAATGGTGAAGAAAGTGTGGAACAATTTTTCTTGTAAGTTTTTTTGTTGTTTCTGTATGCAAGGGAAAAAAAAGAAAACAACACAGCCAATCAGAAATCGAAGCATGTTTTGCAAAGTCAACAAAGTGCCTCATTACTGTGAAACCTGACAGGAGGGGGGATGTGTATTGTAGTAACAGTTATATGGTATCATATCTACCCAGTTTCATTGTAGTATTGCCCAATATAGTTTGAATTGGATTTGGGAATTTCAGTTACTATACAGCTAGTATACCTTGGGGGTTTTTTGTATGTTACATGCTGAGATTTGGGGGGTGGGGCTAGTAGTAGTAAACATGTTATATGATAACATATATCTACACTGTTGCATTATGGCATTGCACAATATTGTTTAAAACTGGATTCGGGAAGATGAGTTTCTATACAGCCAGTATATCTTGATTTGTTTTTGCACATTGTATGCTGGAATATAGAGGTTAGTGTAACAAAAATCCTGTTAGATGTCAACAGTGAAACTGGATTGCTACAATGTTGTTTCCGTATTGCTAACAAATAGTTATTCTTCAAATGTATGAGTGTTTTTATGGAATTAGTTTGAATTAAGACACTGGCAGATAATGTTTAAGATCAAATTTTCTGGAAAATGTATGGGTGTCCATGAATGTAAACCACATACTATAATAAACACCTTTGAGAAGTTATTTTGTGGTGGGTTTCCAAGTAAAGTCAAAAAATGTTTGAATTTGTGCATATTGGTTGATTTGGTATTTAACTTTAGGAGCTGACCTGCCCTTAAGATGAATTATAAGGTTTTTACATTTTATCATTAACATTTTTGCACTTGAATTACATTGAAAATGTCATGCTCCATATAAATAAATTTGTTGTTTTGTGAAGAAATAAACCGAGTTACAATAATTTATTGCTTTGTATTTGACAATTGCTTTTTGAAGATGCCTGTGTGTGAATAGTAAATGGCTTGAATGAGCACTGTGAATCTGCCCCTAGCAGAAAGGTTATCAATGCCCCTGATTTTTTTAGTCTTGTATATAGCCTGGATGTATGTCAGATTCTCATTTAAAAACACTTAAATTTCTGTCATCTTTTCCTTGCTGCTAAATTTGTTTCCAAATAACAATAGGTCTAACCTTGATGCTTCCAGGCTTAACCTCCCTTTTTATGCATCTGTTTTAAAAGCGCGGTTGTGGTGTCCAGATAGGGTCAATTTAGCTATGAGAGTTTGCATTCAGTTTTGCATATATCCAGCAGTGCACATGCAATGCCCACACAAAAGTGTTCATCTTTTAAGGATGAAATCCAAACTTCTATTGGACCTTCCCAAGTTCTTTGTGATGGTTACTTACCCCTGATAATCACCAATTCATTGAAAATTGTGTTATAATGAAACTTGTGAGTAAATTCACTTTCAGAATGCAAATATGCCACCTTTGCTTTGTTTTTTAAATGTGATCTATATCAAATTCTTTTTTTATTGATCACATAGGAAAAAATATTTCCAAGATCAATTTTTCTCCATGAAACAACATCAACACTCCATGGAATGTAACTGACAACAAAAAATATTAGAAGATACATTAGATAATAAAACCATTTTCCTTGGGTATAGCCCGCATGCAGTGAAAAATAATGTTACTTGAAACTGAAAAAATTATCAAATTATTTTAAAGTGGCAGATAAATTTAAAAACTTCTATGTTATACATACTGATTATTGTCAAGAGGTGATATTTCATTTTAACCTTCTTCTTATGTAGACCTGAAATCAGGCAATCCTTGAACACCTCTTGAGAAACAAGCCAAAGATAGATCAGAATGACAAGTGCTTCAGATGAACAATAAACAAATTGACACTTTTATCATGACTTAAGGTGTATGCCCAAAATTTGTACCCTTCTGTCATTACAATATGTGCTGGCTTGAAGTTGATGCTGAGAAGTTGGACCAGATTCATAAAAGGTTAAGAGGTGGGATGCTCAGGGCAATTCAAGTTCTTCAGTAACTTGAATGCTTCAGCTCCTATGGTTGCTAGAAAAATGGTCACTTGTGAGTCATTGGCATAATCATTAAGACTTCTCTATGTGAGTTAAAGGTCTGATGCTATTAAATATTGCCATTGTAGTTTCAAATCTCATTGCAGTGTAATATCTTATAAATGGTAGTCAGCAATACATAGATAATGCAGTTTTTGCTTGTTCCACTTGTTTGATCAAAAGTATTTACAAAATTTATTTTCTTAAAAATCAGAACTTTCTAGTGAACACAATAATACCAAGTTCCATTTCAGCATGTATCAGTACTTTCAGGTCAGAACAAGGGAGTTATAAGATAAGTGTCAGGTAATAGCAGCTAAAATCACTTTACAGATCAATATCAGATTAAAAAGACATTGAAGAATATCTTTCAATGAACATGGCCTTACCCATGCTACCATGAAAAACTGGTGTTTAAGCAATAATGATAGTGGTGATGGTGATGATGATGATGATTTCACAGCCAAACATTTATTATTAACCCCTGTGTTATTCTGCATTGTTACAATCTTTAGAAATGTGATTTAGGGGGTATGGTCATAAAATTAGGGCTTAGCTCATTCATCTATTTGTTAATGTTTTTTTTTACCATTTCAAGCAATTTATGATTGCAAACTTCTTTGTTACATAAGGTTCCCTTTTTCTTCACAGAAAAAGATACAATGGATGTTTGGGTGAATGGGGAAGTTCTTGAAACAGCTGTAAGTATGACTACCATTTTCATGCATATTTTTGGAGGTAAAAATTAAATATGGTTTATATTATACCAAACTTATTTCTATAACTTAAAGTAAAATAAGTAAAAGGAAGATAATTTTATAAACAAACATTCAAATGAGGTATAAAGATGTGTAATGGTGTAGCAATTAACTCAAACTTTCTAAACTACCAGGTTGAAAATTGGTGGTTTTTCCCCATGTTGTGTCATGTTTATTTAACTTCTTAAATTTATCCTGTCATCATGAAACTCCTATCAAGGGCTGACCGACAAAAGTGTGTTGAAGATGTAATCAAGAAGATCATCAAAGAAGGATACTTTCAAACCATTTTTGACCGTATCAGTAGCCTGCAGTAAAACATATTAACCATGGAGAAAGAAGAAAAACAGCTACCCTTTCTTGATGTGCTAGGTTGCATCATTCATGTTACCGTCTACTGGAAGCCAACCCAATCCAACAGACGAATACCTCAATAATGCATCTCATTATTCAGTCTCAGGTTAAAATAGTGTCATTACCACTCTTTGTAGAAAAAGCAAGAAGTATTATTTTAATTCCAGATGGCCTTTGGAAGAAAATAGACACCTTTAGAAGGTTCTCTTATTGAACTAAAGCCATGCCAAACATGGCCAAAGAGCCATGTTTAGCATGGTATTACAAGGAAGACACAAAGAAGAAAGAGAACTTCCAAAATGAACATTTCAGCAATCAAGAACACAGTGAACACATAAGAAGAGCTCTTAGTTAACACAGAATCAAGTGTTGCATCTTCACAGCAACCATCTTACAGCAGATACTGTCAAAAACCTAAAAGCCAGTCCCACATAGGGAGAGAAGCAATATAGTGTACACACTATATTGTAAGGATGGTTTTGCATCCTGTACTGGTAATTCAAAGTGTTCCTTGGATCAAAGGAAAAAGAAGCACAAGAGAGGTATTAAAAAGTGACACTAGAAGTTATAATATAGTTTAACACTGCTGGACACAAATCAACACCTTTGACTTAAAAAATATAGAGAGGGAAACAAAAGTAACAACAAGAAGAAAAAAGAAACAATCCTTTCCCTACAGTACAACAATTACATGAACAGTATACCCCACACTCTTCCAGAAATATGGCTTCTGGCACTAGGGAAAGAAATGCAACAAACACAAGGATCGTTTAATGTCACTCCTTTATTCTCAAGGACATGTGGACAGAACAGTTATTTTGTTTGAAATATTTTCTCACAAACTTTTAGTTCTCATTTGCTTCAGTTATTGATGTGATCCTGGATAGCTACCTGCCATTTAAGGAATATCAACTCTTTCACCTGTAACTTAAATGATTGAGGACCAATTGTAAGATTGGGGCTGCCTGTTGAGCATGTTCTACATTCATTGTTATTCCGATTTTTTTAACACAGCTGTCAAAGTGTTTTAAGACAGTTCCCAATGCACTCATGATCACAGGGATAATTGCAACCTTCTTCATTTTCCACAGTCAAGTAATCTCACCTCTTGGAGGTCTGTACTTACAACGTTCTCCCCTATCACCCTCATATCACAAGGTATTGCAACATCTAAAATTTTTGTGTCTTTTTTATTCTTATCTGTTATGATTATATCTGGTTTTCTAACAGTCACTTCTCTGTCACATTGTATCACAAAATTCCAAATTATTTTACATTAGTGATTCTCCATCACTCCCTGGGGTTTATGTTCATACCATTTTGTGGCTGCTTCTAGATCAAACTTTTTACAAAATTTCCAGTGTATATATTTGCAAATTTTATTGTGGCACTTTAGATATTCTTTTCTTGCAACACAGTACACTCACTAATTATATGGTAAATAGTTTCATTTCTCTCACCACATATCCTATTTTTAATCACAATTCTGTGTTATTTAGTAGATTGCTGAGAGGTGCAAGAGGTAGGCAGAATATGTGAGGAGATAATGAGTCTCCTTGAAATATTCCATTATTAAATCCAATAGGATTTCTTGTTATGTAATCAGAGGAGAAATTAAGAAAAATTGTTTTTTTGTCATATATTCATGTTATGTTTCTTATATTTGATTAGATCTGGTGAAACTGTATAGATTTGCATTACTTTAATAATCCAACTATGAATAATACTTTCAAAGGCTTTTCTGTAGTTTAATTCTCTCTTTTAGTTTTACAATCTTCAAGAATCATTCTGCTTATAGGTTGGTCATTGAAAGCATACCAACCACTCCTACACTCTTTCTGTTCAGCTGGTAGTAAATTATTTTCTTCAAATTGGTTGTAAGTTCTGTCTGCAATAATCGATATTAATATTTTGTATGTGGGTGGTAAGCATATGAATGATCTGTAGTTTTTTGGATTATTTGTTTCTTGTGTTTTTGGCAATAAGTATGTCATTCTTTGTGTTAACCATCTCAGGCTTTTTTCGAGGTCTCACACTATTTCATCATATTTCTATTTCACACCTTGCTAGACCTTCTTGTACAAATTTGCAATTCTTCAACCAAAAATTTGGTATTTTGTCTTTGCCAGGGGATTTCCAGTTACTTGACTTTGAAGTGCTGCTATAACTTCATCCCTACTTATGTCTTTCCATTCTTGTGCTGGTAAAGTTTCATGCATTTCTTCCTGCATTCTTACCCATTCTCCCACCTCATTATAATGTTTATCATCTTCTAAAATTGTTTTTCAAAACATTTCAGTCGTGTTTAAAGGTGGTGGCTTATAAACTTTCATTTGTTTTTTTCCTAATTCTCAGTAAATACTTTGGGTTTAGATTTAAACATTCTATTTTGTTGAAACTGTTTATTCCTTTTTTTAAATCTTCTTATTGTTTGAGGCTTTAGCTGTATCTTCTGCTTCAACTTTTTTTTCTCAGAATCTGTCTTCGTCTTTCTTAATAGTGTATCTTCTCATGATTTTCCTCCTTTTTCTCTCGCAAATTCCATTATCTTTCATTAACTCTTTTTTCATTAAGAATTGATAAATTGCATCTCATTTTAATAATTTACTTTTCAATTCTTTCTTTCCATGCAGGTTTGTTTTTCTTTGATTTTACTTATTTTTTAAATCAGACACCTTTGTTTTTAGTTATAACTGTAGCAGTTATGTACACCAGTTCATTTATTTGTGTTACATCTAATGGCTCATAACGTTGTCTTTATCAATTCTTTAGCCATACAGTCTTTGTTGATGTTTGGTATCATTTCCTCCCATTTATGTAATATTTGTTGTTTCATGTCTAATGTCTTTCTTCTTTCTTCATTTTGTTCTGATTGAGGCAAATACTTAACATTTCCTTCATTATTATGAATCAACTTATCATCTTCACTTGCCATATTATATGTACTTGCACTGATTTCGTTTTCTGCCATGTCTGGTTTTGGCTGGTTTCTCCTAATGTGTGTTTTTATTCTTTTTAGTTCAGTTTCCATTAATCTTTTATTTTTTAATATGTCTCCCTTACATTTGCTAGCTTGTTTGCACCTATGTTTGTTCTGTTGTCAAAATTTTTCCTTCTCCATATCTGATAGGTATGGGTTGTGCTATTCTCATTAGATGATTGTTTAAGTGCCTGGTAATAAGCGTTTGTGGTGTGTTTGTATTATCCTGTGTCCACTTTTTTTTTTCTGTGTTATTTGGCTCATAACTTTGCAATCTAGAAGACCTATTTGAGTATTATTCTCATTACGGAAAGCCTCTAGAGTCTGGGGGTCAGAGGAATGTGGCCCAGTAGTGCATTTTTCGACTCCAGCCTAGTCCATCACTGAGGAACCAACCCTTGTTTAACCATGCAATGAGCGATGTGATATGACTTTCTTTGATTATTTTCCATAGACATAAGGTAATTGGTTAACAAGGTTTTCCTTCCTAGGTGTTTTTAATGTGACATCACTTGTGGGTTGCCAACCAAGGTTAAAGAGCCCTCCCTGTCCATGGGATAGATTTAACTCCACTGGACATCAACCCAGTATTTCAAGGTCTCGGAGTAGGTGAACAGGTGCTGCACCTTGCCCAAGGGTGACCTGGAGGTAGTTGTGACAAAGGGTAACCTCATTTGCCCATGTTGAAACTCCACAACTGGATGCAGTTTATCGTCATACCAAGGAGGATTTATTATTACTATTATTATTATTATCATCATCATAATCATCATAATTATACTGTTTTTTGGGGGGGGGAGATTATTTTGTTTTGTTTTGGGGTTTTTTTTGTTTTAATTATAACTACTCACCTGGAGACCTCAGCCACCTGAGGATTGGTAGGGGATTTAAGATTTTGTTTTATCACCACTGCAAAATACATGAAAGTTCTAATTAAATTCATTGATAAAAATAAAAGAACAACAAACTGGTTATTGAGTTATCAGATAAAATGGATCTTTAAATTGTCACCAGAGAGGTCTGTACTAAATATATTTAAAACAGCTTTGCCAACTTACCTCCAGTAGCCTAGTGTTTAAAGAAGTATTTCTTGGAGCATAGTTCAGAAATGTTGTACAACAGATGACATGATAAAGCTCCTAGATCTAAGATGATTTTATCTATCACCTGTGCATGAAATTCTTCAAGGCTGCTGCAGGACTACAGATTCATCAGAGATGGAACAACCAAACAATGACTATGACAGAATTCAAGAAGCTGGCAAACATCATGTAAATAGACATCTACATATCTATGTGTGTATGTGTAGAAACTTGTATTTGGCAACATATAAGTGATTACTGTAGTGTTGAGTAACTGACCATGTAGATGGATTTGGTAACATATAAAATTCCTGTAAAATGTAAACTTTCTTGATAGCCTTTGTGATAAAAATTGAACTTCAACTGTGAATCTCATAAAATTATAGAGACAAAAAATGTCAACATTGTATTTGTGAATTGTGCAAGTACTGAAGACACAAGGGGAAAAACTCCTACTTTAGAAATTAAGTGGAATCCTAAATTCAATAATAATGAATAGTCTTGTTTTATTAAAGTAATTCACTATCATCATAGGAGGTTTCTTTCACATCATGTAGTAATTCTGTCGTATTGAAGTTTCAGTAAATTTAAAAAAATTCTGGTAGACCATTATCCTCACCGAGTATTCTTATCATAGAGACACCACTGAGAAACAGGGTTCGAACCACGGTTTAAGATTGCCCAGAAAGCAGGTGTGAACATCTAGAAAAGGTGTGTTCCATTGTTGTATTAACTAAGTAGAGGCCATTTACCAATGCAGACATCATTATTAGAATGTGAAAAGTTCTTATATCTTCTCTTGCAATCAACAAGAGACAAAATGACTACAAGCCCACTACTTAATGAGTCAGAAACCATATTTAGGGGCAGATGTTTGTAGTGACCATCTTTTTTCTCTTCACATTTTCTGAGCACGATTTAGCTAAGCTTGATTTATTTCATGCACCACATCCATAAAAGTGAATTTTATTGGGTTTTTGTATGGTGATTAGTAATAGGGCAAAATATGGACAGCTGTATAAATCAGATACAGTTCTCTGTGTTCTGTATCAGGGTCAAGGTCATTGACCTAACAGTTGCTGTTGGTTTCACTTAGCTACTAGTGCATGACAGTGCAACAACAAAGTACACTGCTCCAGGTGTTGAGCTTGACTTATGAAAAAAGAGAAGAACTAATATTGGACACAAAAAGGCAGTGCCAGACTCTTTCTCTATCTTGCCAAGTGAATGTCTGACAGTGCTTATAAATTAGAAAGGGTGTCATTAGCAAGCTTGAAAAGACAAAGAGATGAAGAGCGTAAAGTTAAAAAGCAACTTGGAAGAACTTTGATGGGGGAAGGGTTGCCCTTTCATTGCACAAACAATCTATGCTACAGGGATGAAACAACTGAACAGGAGGAACAATTACTGATGCAACTTTTACTTGCAATCAAGAAAGAGAAAATATGGGCTAAAAGTAAACATCAAGAAAGCTAAAGTCATACATAACCAGCAAATAAATATTCAGTGTGACACGTGGCATTCAACAGTCATGCCCAGTCATTCCATCTGCACACCTGGATTGTTACTTTTAGTGTCACTATTAGTCTTCTAGGTCAAAGAATCTCTTCAGAGATTGTATTGGAACAGAAAATTCCAAGTATTTACCAGATGCATTTGGTTTGGAAATCCACCCCTTTTTTGTTTGATTCACTGCCTCCAAGAAGGTCCAGGCTCTAATTGTTTATCTCTTTAACTGTCATTCCAACTTCAAATTCCTATATGGCTGTAACTGAGAGCTGTGACGCCAAATCGTAGTAAATGTAAACACAATGGTTGCAGTCTTAATTTTGTCACCTTTATGCACAGAATTTTATGAAATTGTGTAGAGTCCCACCACTTAGATTCCTTTTGCATACCCAAACTACAAAATATTTTTTTAAAATCTTTTGTAGTATTTGGATCATGCATCATATACCAATGTTTGTGTACATTATGTAATGTAATAAAAAAGAATGTATCGCATTTTGATAAGGAAACACAGTGATGGGGGGAAATGTTACATTGTTATATTTTTTTCAGAATTGGTAAAAAACATTCATTAGAATTTATTTTCAGTAGAAATTTTGTTATATTTATTGCCATCAATACAGTCCTGTCTTGCTGCTTACAGTCAAACTATTCAATGGTCTTTAAATTACTTTGGCCAGATCTTATTTTCCGGAAACTTCTTTAGTTTCTTTATAATCTCCCTACTTCTGATATTTTTTCCTTGTTAATAGCATAGGAAAGACATGTAATTTGTGTTTTTCTAGCTATAGTGCATCAAAGGCGTTTAATCCAGGCAAGAGTGAGCTCTTTCTCAGTATGATATTTAACTTTTTCACTTTTGAAAAACATGGGTTTTAGGCTGTGATTACCTGAGTTAATTGTTTTCAATTTTTAATGTAAAGGCGTAACCTTCTCCTCTCTACTAGCTGTGTGGTATATTTTTTCAGTCGGAAACAAATCTTGCACTAAAGCCTGCCTTGATAGGCAATTTACTTTCAAAACATGTTTCAAAACACTTTGAATTAACATGTAATTGAAGCCATTCATCAAAGTTCATCTGATTTTAATTTTTGATATTGCAGTGGTGATTTTTGCGTTGAACTTTATGCTTGGTCTTCCAGATAGATGTTAAACTTTGTTTTAGAGCAATAAAACTAGAGGAAAAACAAAATTCGGGGAGACCACAAGTTTTTTTTCAAACCTTGCCTTCCATGTAGTCACCACTGGATAGGCACTGCTTCTAGAATGCAATGAATATGCAAGTGTTTTACTGTTTTAGAGGTGTTTAGGGGTTAATATTAGCACTTTTAAAAGGCAGATGTTTCCACCGGTAGATAAGACTTTACTGTAAGATAATGGAAAGATAATGTTTTTAATTTTATAAGGGAAAGCGAGAGGAGAATATGTTTAATGATTTTATTTTCATTCCTAGTTAGCCCCCTCCTCCCACTAGAAGAAGAGTAACGGCAAAAGATCACAACACAGAATGTCCAATAACTTTCATGGTGATTAATAACAGAAATGTTTTGTGAGGAGAAGGACATAAGTGAAAAGGCTTGAGAAGTAGGGTTATCGCTGAACGGAGAAATAAACCACTAAGACAAGCAGATAGCTTAGGTCTTGACTTTTGAATGATGTTGTTACTCTGGTTGCACTGTATTCCAGGCTACCACTATCAGATGACAGGACTACATTTTAGTTTATTCGAAACCTGTGCAAACAGATTTCCTTAAACGAAAGTAAAGGTAAATCAAAAGTTATAGTGACAGTGGCTTTTTAATAACTTCTTATTTCCCAAAAACTTGAGTTAATGAAAGAAGAACATGAAGACCTTTTTTCCATTAGAACTAGTTATCATAAAGAATAGAAGAGTATAGTTTCCAGAGTATTTTTACATTAATTTAGTTGATAGTAGTAGTGGTAAGATTAGTAATACTGTAATATCTTCCTAGGCGGAGGACATTGTTCACCAGAACTTAGCAAAGTCCAGAAAGCAAACTGTGCTCACATCCTTTTTCAAGTCGAATTAAACTATAATACATGTAGTACATTGAAAAAAAAACCCCCAAAAAACTAAAAACGAGAAAAGGACAAAAAACAAATGCTTTTTAATGAGGCCATAGTGCAATTAGCATTATTACGGTCTCCAGCCCGTTCAAAATCAGAGGGAAGAGCATTTTCGGTTAAACGCAATTTCGGTTAATTGCAATTTGTTCCGTGCAACCGAGGTATTGCGATTATCCGAAATATACTGTAGTAGCAGTAGGAGGAGGAAGAAGAAGAAGAAGAAGAGAAAAAAGTGTTGGGCATTAATGCATGTGTTGGTTACTGGTTTTGTTCGCTGCTGTTGGTTACTGGTTTTGTTCGCTGCTGTTGGTCATCCTGTGTGACAAGCAATACCACAAACGTTGGATAAATAACGCAGTAATGTGTTGTATAAGTTGTATATATTTTTGGTATAAGTCAGTGTTTTTTACTTAACCTCTTCCAAAGCTGGAATGCATCTATATGCAAAAGGGCTACGTGAGCTGAAATTTAGATATGTTGTTATTATTAATTACTGGTTTTTTTCTCCCCAATCATTCCGCACACAAGGTAGAAAATTAATAANGGTTTTGTTCGCTGCTGTTGGTTACTGGTTTTGTTCGCTGCTGTTGGTCATCCTGTGTGACAAGCAATACCACAAACGTTGGATAAATAACGCAGTAATGTGTTGTATAAGTTGTATATATTTTTGATATAAGTCAGTGTTTTTTACTTAACCTCTTCCAAAGCTGGAATGCATCTATATGCAAAAGGGCTACGTGAGCTGAAATTTAGATATGTTGTTATTATTAATTACTGGTTTTTTTCTCCCCAATCATTCCGCACACAAGGTAGAAAATTAATAATTTACCATTTTAGTGAAAAAGCAAGGTAGTTAAATATTAGTTACTCTTTTTTAAAATTTCTTTTATGTTTTTAATTCCAGGGTGAATTTGTTGATGAAGGAACGGAGACACATTTTACAATTGGTACACATAATTGCTGTATTAAAGCATTTAGCTCTGGAAGGAAAAAGAGTGGTATAATTCATGCCCTCGTGATAGATGCTCATGAAATCCCAGAAGCCGTGGAATAAGTAAACGCATTTAGAGGAAAGTATTTATATTATACCAGTGTTCATCCATGGCACCATTTTTTTCAGTGGAATAGGAATATACCATTAATTTTTGTATAAAATTTTTAATGATACCAATATGTACCTTTTTATTTAATGCACAAGTTAATAATCCACTACGGTGCACTCAAACTGAAGTAGATAATTAGAATTTACATAAAGCATGTTTTGATAATGTTTTGTTGGCTTTCACAAAGATTCCTTTCTTGGCTTCATGATTGAGACCACTTAAGAACTTGTTGAACTTTTGGCCGTAATAACCTTGTTGAGTGTCAGGGAGAAATTAATGAATAAATAAGGACCGATAGAAATGGTCAGGAAAGAAGTTATTTCCTATTATTTTGACCCTATTTTTTGTCAAGCGCGGCCGAACATTGTAAATAGATGCCATATGGGTTTTTTTGTATTCCCCAATGTAAAATAATATGTTAATTAGACTAACAATAGGAAGGCAAATAATAAAAACGCTATGCTATTAATGTTAACGATTGCTGAAAATCTTGTTACTGTTTTAATTATCAATATTTCATCCATATCTAGAAGTTAGATTACTATTTTATGCACGAATATTGTCTTCCGCCAATTTTCTCTATTGTTTAAAGTATTCCCAATTGTATTTTATGCAGATTATTTTAGCATCAAGTGTTTCAACCGTAATTCCCTCTTATTTTGTTGCATAATTCACTGAAGTATCCCACTACCTTGATGCCGAGTTAAGTGTTAGTATGAAAAAAAAACCCTCATTAGGAAATTCAGTATGAGTTTTGAACAAAGGACCTCTGCATAATGGCTTTAGCATTGCGTTTTTTACAGTCGCATGTGTACCAGATAATGTAGCTTTTGTTACGTATGTTCTATGCTTACCGTGCGACTGACGGTTTTGGTGTTTTTTTCTTTTCGTATTTGCCTGCTTTATTTTCATGGTTTTTAGTAACTTGTATTTTGCCCTGGTTGGGTTTATGTAATTGTTAAATGTTGGGAACTTTTTTTCAGCGTTTAATTGTATCTAAGATATGTTTACAATTAAAAACGTTTCTGTAACGTTTTGCAACAAGTCTCCGGACAGTGTAGTTTTACTACTCCCCATTACAATAAATGCTTCTACTGAACAAGTATTGACCTGCCATGGCAAGTACCTAAAATGACAGAAAATGGCAATGCTACTACTTTTTATACATCTGGAATTGAAATGGAAGTTGTAATATTTAGGAGACAGGTAAACCCTCTCATTTGGTCTCATTGTGATATCACACTTTTTATCTTGAAGCTTAAGTTTAATTTTTTGGATCAGCATACTAATGTTCGTGAACAAAAACTATTTGTTGTCAAGAACTGTTAAATTGCAGAGTTATATTTGTAGTTCATTATAGTTTGTTTTTATACATTTCCTTATCGCAAATTACTACTGCTGTGAAATTAAATGTTTTTTCATTTATATATATATAGATATTGTAAAAAGTACTTTTACATTACATAAGAACCCAAGAAGTAAGAATGTAAGATAAGTAGTGAGAGCTGAAAAAGAGAGACGGAAAAGGAGAGTGAAGAGGTACAAAAGATCAAGGTAGACTTGCGAAACATTGTGCAGGGAAAAGGCGCACATAATGCCATAAAATTATAAATCTTATATCTTATATTCTTCCCAAGATAGTATTTTCCTTGATTAACATTTAGCGAAAAAATATTTTATTGCTTTCACACGAAAACCCATTTTTTGTCATATTTTAAACGATGCAGTTTCTTTCTTTGGCCTTAAAAAGAATTTGTGACAGCATGGTCTTTATTATTACTGTTAGTATTAATCAGAAAGTCGATTTTTTGTTTTAGGAGAAACTGTGGTCATGTCTACTTTTGTCTACTAAGTGTTGTTGAGAACAGATAAAAAGGACTGACTACAAAAAACAAGGATCTCTCGTAAGCGCAAGATTTTCCAACATCATTTTTGTGGCAAATTTGGTTTTTGTCATAGCAGATCAGCTTGGTTCTCGTAGGTGTTCTGATAGACCGATTTTTGTTTGTTTGACATTCATTGTATCAGCACTGTTCAGATTACACAATAGGAAGCGAAATGACTGCCGAATCGTTTTTGTTTTGTGCTCTTTCTATCATACGTTGGTATAAGGAGTGGTTGATAATTTATTTGTAAAAACGAAGGTCATGAAAGTCTCCATGGCATCAGGTATTCTAAGAAGCAAACTTCATACTCCAAGAAAATTTGTATCTGAAACATGTTTTAAATTAGCCCAACAAAAGAAGTACGGATCATTCATTGATGGCCCCTCTTGTAGGTTGTTGGGCCATATTGTGTTTCATAGACTACCCATGAAGAAGGTTTAAACAGAGGTTACCAGAAAGCACGCAAGACGCCATGGAGACCAAGACATGATATCGCTTCCCAGGTATCCTCTCTAGAAAGAGCGCTCCACTTTCCCTTCATACCTATGGCTGGTCAAGAATCAGTAGGGAAGCAAGGAAAACTCCACTTGACCTGGAATTTACCAGAGACTCGTGACCCGACCGGGCATAAAGTGGCCGTAAACTTCACACTAGTCAAAAGACCGATAGGCAATAATGGAAGCCGCGTTTATATTTTTTCAGAATTTTTTTCAACCATTTCTATGACCTTGTTACCTTTCACATATAACATTGTATTTCGCTTTTTAGCAAGCTTGTTTGTTTGTTTAGGCATTTAGGAAAGAAGTTGGATCATGTTAACGTTTGTGTCTAAACAAATATGCCTTGAAATTTGTAGGAAGCTAGGTTGGATTTTTTTTACTGTTAAGGAAGGAAAATTGTGACTGCAACCTTTCACTTGTAAACACATTTTTTGAGGTCCTTGCCAAATTACATTTACCGAGAAAAAGTGTGTCATTTGTTGTTTCCTCGTTGAATTTTCTTTATTTTTAAACCACACTTAAGGTTTTTGTCGTGTATATACTTAAATTATGCATATGCAAATGCGTAATTGTAAAGAAGATTCTAGATTTAAAGAGTCCCTGATTCCAGTTTATTACTAGGTCGACTTACTCCTTCCAGGTCACTGTTTCTGTAGTGTTTGCTATTGCACTTTGGGTGGACACGGTGTTTCGTTTTTTCAATCGATCGTTCATAAACGCTGCCTACTAGTAAACGCAGCTCCTAATTACGCCGCATCCTTCAATGCGGTTTATATTAGGAGCTGTGTAAGCTTAAAGACAAATCGAATATGTTGTTTGAGGGCAGTGTGACTTCTTCCATCAGCTTCTTTGATATCTAAGGATAAATAAGGACATTTTTCTTGTCATTTGTTTAGTTCTTTATGCAATAGTTATGCTTCTTTTTTTGCCTGAAATATAAAATTTGCAGTTGGCTAAGACAGAGTTTGTTAACGTATAAACACGTTGCCTTGTAGCAAAAATTTGCCCCCCTGAAAAGTTTATGTCTAGTACGTGGAATTTTGATGGCAATTCGTCTACGATAAACAGACATGTGATAGATAATATCTCGACCTTTTAGGTTTTGCTCATTTCACTTACGTATGCAATAAATTTTATCATAAGTTTAAACTTGAGGGGTTTTTTTTATATAAAGAGAAATGTCGCAGAAAGGTAACATTCACCAATGTAAGTGAAAGTTAACGACATTCCAGATTAAATTTCAAATCCATTATGTATTTATGAATATGCATATGGTAAGTTAAATCTTAAAGCAGCAAGAAAGTTAATTGTTGATGACAAAAATCCGGAAATGGTATTCAAATTTTGAACAGATAAAACATAATGTAAGTAAAAGAATGAGAATGTAAGGAGGTAAAGGCTAAATGCAAACGTAGATTTAGAAGAAGATTTTTTGGGGGTGGATTCACCACTCGACAGTTTACTCTTTATGAGTTTAAATAAAATAATGCACAACAGAAATGGCAGCAACGATACCGTCGCCTACAAAAGTCCAACGAGCCTCTGTTGACTGGAAAATGTTATTTTACGAAATTGCCTGCCTTTACGTTAACTTTATGTTAACAGGGTGTTAAGAAAGCACCAGTTTTGTCAATGTGTTATAGCCCCTTTGGACGAGACACCTATTTGGGTGATATGACTGGTCCAACTAGAGTTTGGGAACATGGCCAACGAGAAGTTTGTAATCAACTGGCAACGAAAAGGTAAAAACCTCCGTTAGATTATTTGCAAAAGTTGGTGGAACTAAGATAAAATGCTTTGTCGTGTTTGAAGGACTGAAAACGTAAATGCAAAGATAAGCAAGAGGTTAAGAACAAATAGAAATGTCGTCTAAGAATGCATGTATGAACGAAGAACCAAGTCTATGTAACCTACGTAAAGCGATAATTTTCCAGTTTGTTTTCGGTAAGTGATCAGTAGTATGGGACTTGGACTTACTTCACAAGCTTTTGATGGATTCGGTTTAGAGGGAACTGCTAAAATGCAATGTTAAGTAGCTCCAGATACTTCGCGTAGAATAAGCCATTGAAGGTGTTAAAGAAGAAATACACAAGTATAGGAGAGAATTAAGGGGGAGCCAAAAGGTCTTCAACAATAAAGGTGATTAAGTGGAAATGATTGGAGGAAGGATCTCGTCTTCTCGTCGTTTTTTGGTCTGAACCTGCCCCAAGATGATACTAAGAATGAATCACTTCATTTTTTCTAGAACAGTTCCTCATCCTCATTAGATACTACAATATTGCAACATGCAACACAAGCACTCGATAGTGACCGAATGTTGGTAATCCTTTAGGTGCCTCGGATTCTGATAACGAAAGCAGTTGGGGGGGAACTTTTTGCCAGACGAGGACATTGATTAAGAAGCTGACGTTGAAACTGGAATTTTTGTTACGTTTGTAGTTTAATACTGCATGGTTTAACATATATCATTGTTTTGAATTTTTTTATTTACACATATTTAATTTCCTAGTTTTATTTTTGAAATAAACGCGCCGCTTTTCTTAAATACGACCCGCCCGAAAGTAAATAGGCGCAGTTGCGTTTAAAAGAGGAAAACAATATTGTAAAGTGTGTCAGCAACTGACTTGAAACGTTGGCAGTGACATTTTTCTCGACCTTGCCTATTTCCTGACGCAAGTAACAGTAAAGACCACTAACTGTAGCAGACGCGGTTGGTATGGCAAATGAAGTCGTACTAGGTATCGAAGTGTTTTGAATTTTGTAACCCAGCGTTTTCATGTACAATAACATGAATGCCAAAGGTA
The DNA here is from genome assembly GCA_003991215.1 of Morbakka virulenta. Classification (NCBI taxonomy): domain Eukaryota; kingdom Metazoa; phylum Cnidaria; class Cubozoa; order Carybdeida; family Carukiidae; genus Morbakka; species Morbakka virulenta. The sequence continues at coordinate 2,563,594 of RDPX01000020.1, forward strand.
TAAAGAATTTAGCATGACACCAATGCTGCAGGCCAACAGTAAAAGATGAAGACGATGCTATAGGTACGCCAAATGGTGCTATGATATTGAGAAGTTTATCACATACCTTAGTCCTTTATTCACTGACAATTAAAAATCTGGCATTCATTTGGCCCATGAGTCGGTGAGCGGGTATACCAGTAGAAAGGATTGTGCTCCCGTTATCTACTTATCTTGTTCTTTCTCACTTTAACACAGACCGGCACGATTAAACAAAAATCACGCAACGTAGTTCCCTAAAAATCTTCCCATAGCGGAATTTATTAGCCAAATGCGATAGAATTATTAATAGGCGAAGAAATTTTGTTTTAGTTGATAGATTTATATAGGGTTTTGCCCCTACCTTGGTTGTAAGCAAATACTGCTGCTTTGACTTATTCGAATAGGACTGCGACAAGAGGAACTAAGTGCTTGATCTCTGTGATCAGCAAACCTCGTGCCATTCCACTGCATGATGAATAGACGTTATTAAACCCCAATGGCTTAATGCTTAGAACAAAGAACTGTGGTGATATAAGCTGCGTTAAGCCATGGTTAAACAGGGTCACTGGGGATGTGAAATATGCCATGGTGCTTATGAACAGAAACCTCAGCTGAGGGAAAATTGACCCATTTGTTGCCTCAGGAAGAAGTGAAAGCCATTGGGGAAACAAAGGACAGCTTGTATCTGATGATAGAAGAGTCATGTTGTAACTTGCTCGTCTCAAAACGTCGTCGTTGGTTGCGTGGTCAGTCCAAGAAACTCTCAACATTCTGTGTAGAAACCGCAACTCAACAGCATTTATCCGACTTTTCATTTTTTGGTTGACTGTCCAGCTTTCACATCCATATGTCAACACAGGAAAGGTGTTGCAGTTTAGTACCTTCAACTTTGTGTCTGTTGAGATAGTTCTGCTCTTCAGAATACCAGATATGCGTTCATTAGCCTCCTTTGCAATCGCTACCCCCCTTTTTAATGCAACGCCGCTTCTACCATCCGAGCTTAACATATTTTCAGAAATAGTTGCATCTGTTCATCTGCTTAACCTGCTCACCGTCGACTTTGAAGTCACACTTAACCTTTTCTTTCTTTTTCCTGACTGTCATGCAGAACGTTTTCCTCTGATTGATACTCGGTCCCTTCCTGGCGCTTTCTTGACACATTAATATTGAGGGTTTCTTGAAGCTTTTCTGTTGAGTCTGCGATAAGTGTGGTGTCATCGGTGTATCTGATTAATGTGTCCTCCTGCAACAAAACCTCTCCTCGTCAATGCTTCTCATGACATACTCGCTATATAAATTGAATAGGTTTGATAGTATATCAAAACCTTGGCGTACTCTTTTTTTACCCTGATGTATTTTCCAATGTCATTCTAGACTCCTAGCCTTACTGTTTGTTCCAAGTACTAATTCCTCAATTCTTTCACGTGTTTCCCGTTAATATGTAGTGATTGGAGTATGTCTGGCAATCCCTCATGTTTCACTTTATCAAAAGCTTTGGTGCACTCAATGAAACAGGGGTAGAGGCCTAGGTGCATCTCAATGGCTCTTTCGGACAGCATTCCCATGATGAAACTTGCGTTCTGTGTACCGCAGTCTTTAACAAAACCAAATGGTTGATTACTGATTTCGGGACGCATTGCGTTCCACCAACACAAGCGTCAGGATTTTGGTGATGTGTCTCATGAGGCTAATTGTGCTATGGAATTCACATTCTGTTGCTCCCGGGTTCTTCGGTAGGACGATAAAAATTGATGTTGTTAGATCTGGTGGAATCTTCCCGCTGTCGTAAATGTCGTTGACCAGCTCAGGTATTTTATTGATGCCAAAGTCATCAAGCATTTAAAGCATTTCGATGCAAATGTTACCTTGCTCTGCTCTTTTTTTTTTCCTCTTTTGATCTTATTCGTAGCTGCTCTGGCCTCATGTTTCAACATCTTCGGTACTTCCACAGGTTTCTTTATTTCAGGTTTTCCTCCCCTTTCATCCTTAAACAATTCATCAATATACTCGCCCATCGTTCAGCATCTTCATTCTTTTCTATCAACATCGATTCATCTCTTGCTTTAATGCAGCCGTTGAAAATGCATGGTTTCTTACCAACGAAGTTATTGATTTCCTTGTGCATCGAGGAAGGGATGGGTATTCTATCCCTCTAAATTTTAGTGCTCTTATCATTGATCTATTCTTCCTTTGTTTCTCTCCACTTGCGTCTGATACTTAGATCTAGCTCGGAGTAACACAAAAACAAGAGAAACAAATGGGTTTTTTTTACACTTCTCTTGTTTTGTTCTGATATTTAATATTTGTTTAACTGACTTGTAGATATCTCCAGTTAAGTAAATTCAGGCATAACCAAAGACCCTATTGTGAAATGCCGTGATGTGGAAATTTGGAGTTAAATATGAAATCAGTTTAAATGAATACTAAAGCAACTATTTTATTAAATTTTTTGTTGAAAGCACGAATTTACTGATTACAAATTTTGATGTTTTTACAGCAAGTTTTGCTTTTCTAGTAATTTATTGTTTTGGTGTAATTTTGTTGATCAAAAGAAGGCGGTTTACTCCCACTGAATAAGAAAGCAATGTCACTGTCAACAGCCTTGGGAAGAGTATTTACGAAAAGAAAAAACAGTATATGTCTCAAGATAAAGCCCTAAGGAATACAAAAATTTATAGAGTAGATAGAAGTTTGGCCGTTAATGACAAGTTTGAGCATGGGTTTACTCAAGAAAGATGCGATGAAATTAAAAATTTTATGGACAATACAGGCATGACCTTTTTATGCCTGCATTTTCCATAAAATTTATAAAGCCTGACAATTATAGAGGCATAGCATTATCACAGATTGCATCAAAGGTCTATAATCGATGCCTCCTGAATCGAATCCACCAAGTAATAGACAAAATTCTTATGATTAACCAAAACGGATTCAGACAGGGAAGTTCCACCACCTCACACATTCTTGCCGTCTTGCCACTCTTGCCCACATTCCATTGTAGAAGAACTGAAGAACGTTAGTAAGGAAGCAGTTGTAGTTTTCATTGGTTTATCGAAAAGCTTTTGACTCAATAAACAGAGAGAAAATGCTACAAATACTGATCGCTTTGGGATCTCCAAAGAAGTTGTTGAAGGAATTAGGGTCATGTATAACAACACCTTCGCTTAAGGTATTACCCCTGAAGGAATGACTACAGGGTGATCCACTTGCACCCTTTTTGTTCATCATTTGCCTTGACTATGCCCTGCAAACAGCGCTCAGAGACACTGATGGACTCACATTGCACAGACGTTGCAGTAGACGATACCCAGCGCAGACTTTACCGGATCTTGATTATGTTGATGATATCGCTCTACTAGATGATACTGTTGTGGAAGCTCAAGAACGGTTAAACCGTGTAGAAGTTGCATGTAAATCGATTGGCCTTCACCTAAATGTCTCAAAAACCAAGTGCCTGCATTTAAACCCCACATCTCATCANGACCCCTTTCTGGTCAATACTGGTGTACTACAGGGTGATCCACTTGCACCCTTTTTGTTCATCATTTGCCATGACTATGCCCTGCGAACAGCGCTCAGAGACACTGATGGACTCACATTGCACAGACGTTGCAGTAGACGATACCCAGCGCAGACTTTACCGGATCTTGATTACGTTGATGATATCGCTCTACTAGATGATACTGTTGTGGAAGCTCAAGAACGGTTAAACCGTGTAGAAGTTGCATGTAAATCGATTGGCCTTCACCTAAATGTCTCAAAAACCAAGTGCATGCATTTAAACCCCACATCTCATCAGGGCATATCTTCATCTGATGGCTGCAACATTGAACATGTTCAGGATTTCAAATATCTTGGAGGGTATACAGACTGTGACCACGATATTGAGGCAAGACTTGGTCAAGCATGGGGTGCTCGTCACTCGTTAAAAAAAGTATGGAAGGCTTCAATCAAAAAGTCAATCAAGACTTAGGTGTATAAAGCTTGTGTCGAGTCTATACTTGTCTATGGCTCTGAGTCATGGGCATTAAACAAGGTCAGAAAGGCAAAATTAGATGGCACATATACTAAGATGTTGCGAATCACCTACAATATTTCGTGGAAGGACCATATTCCAAACACACAACTTTATGGACCACTCCCAGCGGTTTCACAAGTAATTCGTAAGAGGAGGCTTGCATTAGCCGGCATTAGAGGAAGCGAACCAGCCAGCAAGCTACTGTTTTGGCAACCAGAAGGGAAGAGAAGAGTTGGTCGCCCCCGAACTACCCTCGAACAAGTCATTGAAGAAGATACACAGCTTTACTCTAATGATCTGATCAATGCAATGAAAGACAGAGATTTCTGGAGAAAGAACTTTGTTCTGGCTTCACCCGAGTTCAAGGACAACGGGTGATTCAAAGTAAAGTAAAAGTATGGAAAATGCCATGCTAACTTTATCGAGTATTTTCAGAATGAGAAACCTTATCAAACGCCATGAAAATATCAAAAGAAATGGCCTTACCTTGCCAAGATCTCCTGAGAGCACAATAAAATTGGCCATTGATGAGAGTGAGAATGTATGCAATTGATCAAGATCTACGGAGACCATATTGTTTATCGAAAAAGAGATCGTGGAACTTCGAGTTCAAAAGAATTTGATAGTGCGAGTATATTAGTCGTTCAAACACCTTGCTGCAGGTTGGAAGCAAAGTTATCGTTTCGATAATAGAAACGGTCTGCAACAATGTTTAAGACAGAAACCACATATGGGGATTTGTAACAAGAGTAAAAGCAAGATTCAAGATATATTTATTGAAGACGTTTGCAAGTATATTAAAGCTCAGATGAAATTTCTGAAGGAAAACCGAAGAGATGTTATCAGGGCTACATACACTCTATGGAAAATAAATCAGTTTGTTACCTACTAGTTTCTACTATGCTTAACCCGATCGACACTCGAGTTAATATATTCAGTTTTCTTTAATACGGAGACATAAATCAAAGTAAAGCTAAAGGTGGTGCAATGTAATGGTGAATACAAGGGGGGAACATTGTCTTGACTCTATTTATCATAGAGAAATCATTAAGTTTTAAGTTGATGTTGTTTTACATTCTTACCATTTATCTCCTATAAGGAAAATGTTTGACCATATTGAAAATCGCCTGCTTGATAGACAGACACGGTTCGCATAGACTGGAGCCATCAATTTCAAACTGCTTCTTGTAACAACAACGAATTAGTCTAAATGGTTAAAACTATTGCATAAAGGCAAAATAGAGGCGAGGTTTCAGTAAGTACACAAAAATGTATAATTAGAGAAATGTGCAAAAGTATCTTCACTGCGCATTAGATGTTAGAGAAAACAAATCGTTATAAAAATACACCTTTCCCGAGATTTTCTTCTGCTGCGTGAAAACGAGGCTGAACTTGCGGGAAAAAAAATCAAAATAAACTATTTCAGCATGGAGGACGCACAGAATCTTATAAAGTTACTGCTGAAAAATGTTGATGAGAAAATCAATATTGTTGTTATGAAAGAAGAAAAGAAATTGAAG
>RDPX01000020.1:2572247-2614772 GCA_003991215.1 Morbakka virulenta
TTTTTTGAACGTATTTTTTCCGCCTGTGTTTAAGAACCAATGATAGTTCAGTATTTGAGACATTACGTAATCTTGTATTGTATTAACATTTTTGCACGGTCATCAAAAAACATAATATTTCCAGATAAAAAAATGGCGGCGACTAGGTATGTCGCGACAAGTTTTGACGAGGATGAAGAAAACGAGGATATTAATTATGAGGAAATTTATCAAAGATTCTTAAAGGAACAAAAGGAAAGCAGAACAAAAACATCAACAGAAGAAAATAATAACGATAGATACCTCAGCCATTTCATCTGCCAGTTCTGGTATCGTACATTATCAACAACAACAAAACTTGTGCATCGCCACTTGATAGGTACCATAATGTTATACAAAGCCTTTCACTTGGTCCTGTAACATCGCGAATTCTAAATGATTTCGAAAAAAAAGGAGCAGCCCACGAAAGAAGTTCTTCGAATCGCCTAGGTAGCATTTTCAAGGCTTTGAAGAAATATTCATTGTCAAACAGCATTAAATCCTGCACTAAAACCTTATATAAGCCTTTATTTCTTCTCTCCTGAAATAGCTTTCTCACCCAGAATTTTCTTTGTCTTTGAATTCCATTCTGAGGGCGTCTTTGTTTACGACACAATAATACAAGCAATATTAAAGTCAATTTTTGCTTTTGAAGCAAGAGAAACCTCTTGTTTATAGCTGCCATGTTTGTTCATATGAAAACGCGCCAAGAAAAAAAATATGCTATGTGGAAATAGCTTGCTGCTTAGGCGGAAAAAGCTCACGCGCATTTTTCGCTACAGCGGAAATTGCAGCTCTATGGAAACAAGTCCTTACACTGCCACATTCTTTTACTTGGATGACTACAGCGTGGGTCAAAGGATTATTAAAAGTCAGCATACGAATGTTATCTTTTTTATCACAAGGTCCCCCTGGCTGTGTTTAAGGTGCTTCACGACACATTTAAACGTATTTGTAACTATGTCGTTCAAGACAGATTTTTGAATGACTGCATAAACTACATTATCTGCCATTCTTATCATTTTTTTCAAATTTTATTATATTTTTGAGTCCAATTCTTATCGCCATTCTTTTTCTTGCATTTGTAATGGAGTTACGGGTTTTCTTAACCACACCAAGCACTCTTTATTCAGCTCCATGACTTCTAAGCCCCTTCAACCCTATTCTCCAACCCAGACTATTGAACATCATTTACACACCAGCTCCTTTCCACCTTTCAGTTTTCAGAATTCATTTTGATTTGTACAGTACTTTTGAAAATATTTGATTCTACGAACTAAGCAAAAACCATAAAAATAGCACCCTTTTCATATTGTGAGTCGTAAGCCTTTTCTGAGCTACCTTTTGAGAGATATTTCTCCCGAAAAAGTAACTCCGCAAACTTTCAAAATATCTTAAAAGCTCTTATATCTTGTACAATACTGTTCTGTTTCTCCTTGTTTATTGGTTAATTTATCTTAAAGCTAGTGTTCACGCTCATTCTGCTCCTGTTGTGTATGTGTGACAATTTATTGTTTAGCTCTTTTTGACCTCGCAGGTTAAAATGTCGTATGTTGTCTCTTACGTTTTCAATAATTGGAAGGCACTGTTTTGATAGTCATCACCTTGTACTTCTACAGTAATTTAAGCCTCCGTCATCATTTCAAAACTCTATTTACGATATTTTTGCTGGAATTTCTTTATTAATACCATAAAATTTAAACTATGTTGAAATATAATTATTCAATTTCTATAGGTAACATGTTATGATTTACAATTCCGTTAAAGTAGGCTTCATTGTTCTTAACCTTTTTTATCCAAAACTACTGAATTTTAAGGTTTTTTATCTCAACTGTCGGTCTCCAAAAGTTTATCCCAACCTTGATGTCGCTTGCCTCTCTTTGCCTTTGTAATTGATTTGATCACCGTCCGGCAATATGCCTTCCAAGAGCTTCGGTACAGAGATTTTGGCCAGCATAAAAAAGCAATATAAAGAACTGTACAATTTGTAAATATGATCATGATTTCTTTGTAGTGTTTGAAAAGGACAACAAATCAACATTTTGAGGATTCCTCTGTTGTATCCTTGTTAAAATAAAGCCACGATATCCTTTATATAACCGTTTTTATAACCGTTTCCTTCTTACAAGTTTAGTTCTACCACACTGAAGATCAATCGTATTGGGTATTCATGAGACCTCATAACAAAGAAAAGAAATTAGGAAGAGCATTGTAAATCAAGATTGCAAAAGATAGGTAAAGAAATAAACGAAATGTTTAAACTAGGGGGTAGTCAAGGTCGAGTGTTGGGACAGAGAGCAACGATATCATTTTTTTAAGTACGTCATAAAGTGGTATGTCTCCTTTTATGAAAAACGGAAAATAACTAGGCAATATGTCTGAATTCCTTGATGGAGGCAGGTAAGAACTCTTTTTGAAAACCCTATACAGAATAAATCCCTGAATGCCCTGAGAATGTCTAATCTGAATATTTATTTCAAGAAATAACCATACTTGTCCGTTTCTGTTATTCCATATAAGAGGCTTATTGCTGCTTTCAAATCAAGGCAAGAGGTGCCAAGAACTCTCTTTGATTCATTGGTCTTTATTATTCTATTATGATCTTCACTTCCACCGCTAAATATTAAAAAATAAATTTATATTCTGAGAAATTGTTTTGTATATCTTGTACTCTTTTGTTTTTGAATTATCTGATAAAAAATTATTATTTTTAGTCAATGCCTTTACTTACTTCATAGCAGGTCTGAGATATATGGCATTTTCTTGACATAACTTAGGGTCAATCAAGATATCAAGGACTTCAAAGCAAATCCCCGACAGGCTGGAATGGTTTTTGATTTCAGCTACTAATTTTGAAATTGATCAATGAAGACCACCTTTTCAGCGTATTACTTAAGCTCCTTTTATCATATCTTAAGGATAATCAAAGAATTTTTTAACCTTGTAAAGCGCTTTAGACATTTTGATAAGGTTGCCCTTCCAGCTACGTACGTGATGGGATTTTGACTGGAGATGTTATCTCTTCCTTTAGTGTAATTTTCAGTCATAAGTAATCTATAAAAGAATAAAAAAAGACTGTTTTTCTAGTTTTTTTAAGGTATTTCACCAACTGGCTAGAGTTTGTACTGAAGTAAAGCGTAATCTTTATGTCTTAAGAAAAAATATATGACGTTCTCTCAACCTCATTGATAATGTACCACTCAATTTGTATCTCATCCCTCAATTATATTTTCTCCTCTCTATATCTCCCACACAATATGCATTTAACTTTTCGTTTCCTCTTTAAACATTATCTCTATATACCCTTTACATCTAAGACTACGTATACTAATTTTCAGCCAACCTTTAGGAACTCTCCGTTATTTTCACCATTACAATCCTTTTATGTCAACAGTTTGAGCAGAAGTAGCATCTTAATTGGCGGAGGCGTAGTTGTCGTTGTCATCGACATCACAGCAAGATAGCCCTTAAAGGTTTTCTCTTTATGATTTCTATTGTAGCAAAACCTGTCATAACATAATTGTGTGGGGGAATTTTGAAATGTAAGTCCTTCCCAACGCCATCTAAGTTTTCACTCGCCAAGCATATACCAAGATCCTTGGCTGCTGTGCCATGTTAAGTATTCGTAGAACATTTCTAGTCATTTCCCAAGTACTATCAGTTTTTACGTCATGGCTTGTTTTGCTTGGGTAAGTTGATAAAACTTTTATTTTAGCTTTTCACCACAGGTACTCTACATGTACATTGTATATTAAATGGAACTTTTTCTCCAGGTATTGTGGGTTTAAAGTACCTTAGCCAGAATTATCCCTTGCAATGAGCTAGTAATGAAGGATTTCCCCCTTTAGGTCAAAATGAAGATGCACTAGGTATTGATACCGCAAGCAAATGAAATGGCAAAGTAGTATGTTATACGCTATGATATATACACTTATTCCATTTTACAGTAAAACACTTTCAATAGAATATTTAAATGCGTGCAAATTTCTACCAACATTGTCTTCCAGTAAACCTTACTAATCATACTTTGTCCCTCTAACATTAATTATAGTGATTTTAAGCAGCATTAAGACAAGAGTTCAGTTATCGGTCTGGAATGCAACAACATTATTGACGCCACCGCCCTTGGTATGTGGTGCAAAAGAAAGTGTACATGTAGCTTGTTACTGACCGATGCATGTGGATTGTCATGTTCACTCAGGTTACAAGATAAGCCATGGTCATGTTTGCTGCTTTCAAGTCAATTTTGGGAATCATTAGTAATTGGTAAGTAGATAGAAACAATATGTTGAAAATTCTGAACTCTATGGACTCAGAAGAAGTTATAGATGTAATAGCTTTATCGTGTCATGAGTTGTAAGCTATTTCTAAGCTACGTTTCGAGAGATACTTATCCAATCATCAGGATCAGTCCTAGTCACTTTAGTAAAGAACCAAGTCACTTCAGTAGCGTGATGATGGGAGAGGTATACCTCAAAACACAGCTCAGAAAAAGCTTACGACTCATGATATGATAAAGCTCTTAAATCTATGAAACAATATTTCTTTGCTCACTAAATAATCGAAAGATACCTATTTGCTGGAAAAATAATTTGCAACCCTTTACTAATGTCAATGAACACTTCTGTTACGATACGTCTTAATCTATAGTAATTCATATTATTGATTATCTATCCGTTCTTTAATCAAAATTACTAAACTTGACGGGCTTTTTGCTATTACTACTTATTATCAATGTCTCCTTCATGCATTATATAAAATATACCTACAACCTTTACAAAGCTCAATGGTGATTTTATTTCCTTCCCTCGTTAACATAAATGTTGTCTGCCGGAATCTGAACAAGCATACTGAAAATTTAATACTATTCTTTATTTGTCAACCTATCCGATTTATAAAGGATAAAAACATTACTTAGATTCAATTTTTTTATTTCGATGATTATTGTTGAAATAATCATGTATAGCAATAAACTTAAGAATGATGCCAAGTAGTAAAAGAATGGATAAAAGATTAAAGCTTGGCTTACCCACAATGCACAAGGGAACCAGGGCTGAAAGTATGAAAAGGCTTGTCACGGCTTGTAGATCGGGTCCGTAAGACGGTAAAGATCTAGAGAAGCAGGATCATAAGTGTTAACCTAAAAGTAAGTTTGCTGTCAGCAGTTGTAATTTCCATGGCTTTGAAAGACTGCAGAGCTTGACCATTATAGTACAGGTTGGTGAGCATTGCATTCAAGGCTTTGGAACACCTTACTACAGGACATAAAGGCGGGAAAAATCAGAGCCTTCACAATGAGTTTTCTTGGAAAAGGCTGAAGATATCAAAACGTTTATGAAATAAAATTTGTTCAGAATGGCCAACTTTGGGGGAAAATAGACAAGAAAGTAATAGAAAACTAAAGAGTGTATAACCCACCATGCTGATTTGATTTGTGATTGAAATGTTGTTTTGTTTTATTTGCCAGCATGATGGTCCAAAGCCCACCCTAATATCAATGCACATTTCATAACATAAATTTTCCATTTCATATGCATTAACATTAAGGGTAAGTGGGATATTTATTTATTTATTTATTTGATAATATTTCAACAGGTGCATTATATCAGTTTATATAACTGTTTTTCACATAAGTCCTGTGGGTACGCGGTATGGTACGCTTTCTATATTTAAAACCTTTTTTTACATAAAGACTTCCTCGAAACACGTTCTACATCTTAGTGTGGACTTCTATTGCCTGGTTAACAAACTTTCGAAGATAAAAAAGGAAGTTTAGAATTTATGATAATCATACAGGGTATTTCTGAAAACAATTTATGAAAATCAATTTTAACATTATAAGTCATAGTCTGTCCTGAGTTTGTTAGTCACCAACTACCAGTCAAATAAAGGCTTTAAATGAAATTTCAGGGAGCAATAATAAATGTCCTATTTAAATGTTACTTGTCTTCTGGATTATACAAGATACGAATGTCTTTCTTTTCTTTTTTTACTTCTTCTTTATCAAAATGAAAAAGTATCCTGATTTCAGGTTTTTATTATTGACCATTACAAGGTAGGAAGATCACTGCTAAATAATGGGTTGAATATGACAGGTAAAATAGTTCCAACTATCATTGGATATTTATAGCTCATTAAGGAACCAAGTGTATTCTGTTTCAGCCGTAAAATGAGAATTTTTCAGCATATGCGCACAGCCACATGGGCAGGAAGACACGTCCGCTTAATTTTGTCTAATCATGTTGCTGTCACAGGAAAAATCTATTCACTTTTCAACCTTAAAAACTATCGTTATAACATAAGCTCTAATCGTTCATTGTTACTTCAATTTTGTTTTAATAGGCCTCGTCAACTTGTACATCAAAAAACTCACTACATATCGCTTTATCCTGACTTGCAAACTGCAGCTGGTTCATTATATTGATTTACTGTCTTTTCTTCCCATACATACTTAACAGCGTCAATGTTACCTTTATATAGTCTTAGCTTGTTGATTTTTTTACAATGCTTTAGTTATGTTATAGTTTTTGACAACAAGTAACTATTTTATATCGTCATTACATAGAATCAAGAGATGTTTTTGAGAACTTTGGGAACTTACAAAACATTCACTTTCCATTCAATAATTAATATTTTCACGTTGTGTATCACAGATATAACTTGGCAACTTTAGAAAAAAGAACCTGAATATAAGTTTCATGTTGCTAAAAATGTTCTTCCAAGCTTTGAATTAATAAATAGATTTTGTTATGAACAAATGACATTATAGACTAAGTAAAAATGCTAAGTAAAAATGCTCCAAAACAAAGCTTAATCACTAATATTAAAGAGAATTCACAATTGAAAGAAAATAGCTTTCCTTTACATGTTACGTAGTGATGTAGGATATTTATCACGTTTTGAGTCCCAAGCATTTTATAAGCTATGTTTCCAAAGATACTTCTCCCATCGTCAGGCTACTGAAGTAATTAGGTACAGCTATTTTGTACTTTGATACAAAGTAGAGCTTCTTACATGACGTTATTGTTATATCTGCACAGAATATAACATATCAATTTCCAGCGGTTAGTTTTCAAAGTTATGGACACCGGCGTTACACTGATATATGCTTTTGGGGAAGTAAAGCAAAAAAATTGTTCAACTATGCATAATTGTTTTTTCTCCTTGCAACTTGTGCAAAAAAGTCAATGGAAACAACACGAATGTGTTGAAAACGAATGCGTTGAACTTAGAATTAGTTCAAAAGTTGAAATTAAAAAAGGGTTAACAAAAAAACTTCTTTTTCAGTGTAAATTATGTTAGGCTTATGAAAATAAAGATGTTGTCCAGGTGAGTTTCATTCTATGGTAAAAAGCTTGCCCCACTAACTTTTACACCAATTTTCTTCTATACTACGGTGAATACAATAAGGTAAGAGAAACGTATTTGATAAACACTGATATTTGTGACAGGCAGTTAAAGGGACTTTTCTCTTCTTGACTTTTAAAATGTCCAGAAGAGGAAAAAAATAATTAATTTGTTCTGTTCAGTAGCACCTAGCTCTGTCTATAACAAAAGCCTCCGAAACAGTAAGGATCGATTGTAATTCAAAGTTGATTGATATTTTGGATATTAAATGAAAGTGTGAATTAAAGGTGTTAAATGTGTTTTGAATTTCAAACTACGACAATTTACACTGCAGGATATATCTTTAAAACAAATTATTTTATTTATAATGTGTCGAATTTAAAATCTTATGTAACTTTCATTCACGAGGTTGTAAGGAAATAAAACCACATAGAAGATAAGATCTACATATGATTAATATAACAATGATCTAAGCTGGATTTCAACGCTTCCCTGTTGGTTCATTGCTTAATGTATTTGCTTGTTTTCCTTTGCTAAAAATTAAGTAAAAATAATAAACACAGGTGGTGTGTAACCTCTGTTGAGCAGCCTTGAAATAACATTGAAACTTGTTTATCAACTGAAACAAGACAGTTTGTTTAAAAGAAAAAAATATATTAAGGTTGAAACATCTGTTTATATCCTACAAACAGTTCCAATGTCAACAAAGCATCAAACAGTCACAAACGTTTCCTATGATTTGAATGAATTCTTTCTTGAAGAAGTTGACGGCTTGTCCGTTCAAGTATACACCTTGATCTGTTTGTGGTAACTGGGCAACGAAGACGTAAATTAGTTGGAATCACATGGTTGTGTAGGCATCTTCAGGAGAACCTTAAGTGATTGGTAAATTCAGCAATCTTGACCTTTGTTCTTTCCAGACGTCGGCAGCGCTGAAGAATAACTTCTTCATACGTTTCCCTAATAATCTTGAAAATTCTGAACTTTATGGACTCAGAGGAAGCCATAGATGTAAGAGCTTTATTATGTCCTAGTAAAGAGGCAGGCAGATCGCAGCATTTCCGTTACCATCTACAGGAAACCAACCCACACTGACCAGTACCTCAACAATGCATCACACCATCCAGTCTCAGCTCGAAATAGTGTCATCACCACCCTGTTTGGAAGAGCAAGAAGCGTTAGTTCTAACCCACATGACCTTAGAAAAGAAGAAAGACACCTTCAAAGGGTTCTCTTATCTAATGGATACCACGCTAAGGATGTCCAGGGAGCCTTACACAGAACCACTGGACCTAATCATGAAGATAAAGAACCCCTTAAACGTATACGTCTGCCTTACACGAAGAATACCAGTTAGCACCTAAGACGAGCCCGCCGACAACACAACATTCAATGCTCCTTCTTCACTAAATCCACCTTAATGAAGATCCTCTCAAAACCAAAAGACCCAGTCCCACTTGAGGAAAGGAACAACATAGTTTCCAGACTACAATGTAAGGACTGTCCTGCCTCCTACATAGGTGAATCAAAGCGTTCCTTGGGTCAAAGAGAAAAAGAACACAAGAGAGCTGTTCAGAAAGGTGACGCTAAGAATCATGAAATACCTGAACAATGCTGGACACAGGATCATACCTTTGACTGGGAAAATAAAAGAATTATAGACAAGGAAATCAACACAACAACCAGAAAAATAAAGAAACAATCTCTTCCTTGCAATGCAGCAATCACATCAACAGTAAATCCTACACCCTTCCAGCAATATGGCTTCCAGCACTGAAGAAAGAAACACAACAAACACAACAAACATAACATAGGAATGGTGCCACTTCCCAAAACAACTCCAGCCCTGTCTACACCCACGTCGCACTACCAAAGTATAAAATAGCTGTATCTAATCATTTCAGTAGCCTGGCGATAGGACGAGTATCTCTCGAAACGTAGCTCGGAAAAAGCTTACGACTTATGACATGATAAAGCTCTTACATCTATGGCTTGCTCTGAGTCCACAAAGTTCAGAATTTTCAAGATTATTTGGAAAACATTTAATGCCAAAGCACCTGGCACTCTAAGAAAATACTGTGAAACGACAATCAGATCCACTATGCTTTAGCAACAGATATATTTTGTTCATCCTCTCTCAGATATCCACAGAGATAGAAAAAACATATTTAAATAATAGTAAGATATCGTGAAACATAAGTCATGCACGGATCAAACAACTGAGGACTAAAAAAGTTTTTTTAACAGAACTGGGCAGGTGCTTTTCAGTGCTACCATTAATAGGACTTTTTTTTATCCATGTCAGACAAAATGTCTAAGTGCAAAAGTTCAATTTATATAATTGATATTATTGGTACATAAAGATACCTGGCTTGAGAACAAAACAGAATTATATGACTATATATCTGACGGAATAAACCTGCCTCACAACTGACCTTATTAATAGAAATGTATTCCTGAAAGAAACCCTGCGCAAACATTTTAATACCTTGATGCCACAAGAACAGGTCTTTCATTCCCAACACAGGGTTTACCTCCATTGAAAACAGTCTTAATTTAAGAATAGAGTTAAGTAACACAAAGTGATTTTTTTTGGTCTTAATGAAACAAACGTGCAGATAGTTTCTGCTTCCTTTTTTACAGTATTGAGTCTATAGTGGACAACACTCTTTCAATGTCCGACCACTCTTTCAAGCCTTAAGGCTAACAAAATAGTTATCCCCAAGAAATCATATTTGAAACTCCTAATGATAAGGAGACTATCCCAGTTTTAATCAGTATCCAATGTGGTTAATTAGGACAATTGATGAAATTACTTAAGGAATTGTCATTTAGATATTGCAGTTGTTGGTATCATTTACTTTTAGTATCATAAGCAGTCATAGCTTTCATACCTGGGAATCGTTTTGCAGTGGATAAAACTATTGAGGAACACTTCATAAGGAATGTTAAGTCACGTGGTGGAATAGGAAATAGAGGTAGTGGGTTAATCAAAGTCACTACAAACTACAATGCATATTAAGTATGGGTAAAAACCCTCCCTCAACAAACACTTAATGTAACTTTTTACATGGCTGACATACTGACCAAGTTAAGTGAAGGTGATAAGCATAGAAATTTAAGACCTCCAAAGATAAGGAAAAAAGTGAAAATTGTTTACAAAATTAAATCGAAGGAAGGAATGGGCTTCTTAATCCAACAAAAGTTGATGATCAAAATAGAATTTATTGTATCTCCTCAGGAATGCCAGCTGTCGATGAATTAGAGAAAGACATTTTATGTGCAGTGAAGATTAGAAAACATGTGAAAGAATTGTTTATAATTAATAAACTAGAAAAAAACTTCTTAAAAGCCTGTCAAGAAAAATAATTTAAAAATTTTTACTGAAAAGACAAAACAGCTCAAGCATTGACAGCAAAGAACAAAGTAATTGAATATAAACAGCAAGGAAACATAGCGTTGAAGCTCTTGGCAGTCTCAATGTCAAGAAGAGAAGCTAAGCATAAAAGAAATATGAATTACCGTTTCAATCCTATTCCTTACAGCGTTACGACAGCAGATGACATGTCACAGAAGACAAACAGGGCACTTTCTAATTATTTTTACACAATCCTGAATTTTACATCATCTTCTTATTTAAGAATGAAGAGACCAAAATATGGATTTACACAATCCTCAATTAAACAACAGTTTTCTTGACGTTTAGCTAAAACTTGGCTTTTGTTTCCAGTAGCTTCTTTTTATTCTTGTCATTGTCGTATAACTCATTCAATACATCATGACTAAGGTTCAGAAAACGGTAAAAAAAATTATTCTTACGAGTTATTTTGCGGTTTAGGAAGTTATTTTCACTGAGTTATTTTACTAGTTTCAGGAGTTTTTTTGTCCACATCAGGATTTTCAACCAATTAAAATCTACTTGCGTTTTTGTCTTGAAACTCATTACAACGTAAATAGCAGACGATATTTATGTTTGCTATTGTCTATCAAAGTCCATAACATGAATGTGTTGCACTTAATTTCCTTTGGAACCACGTATGAAAAAACTATTTTCAGTACAAAGGTGAAAAATGCCTAAACAAAAGAAAAATCCCAGAAGACTTTTTAATAGATATTGCAAAGAATTGTCTGGAAACAGACGGAATATTTCTTATATGCAAAAATTATCATTGCAAAGTTGGACAGGAATATAGAAAAAGTCTTTTGGAACATATTAAAACAGCTAAGCTTAGAAACTTGATAGGCAAAATGGAAGACAATATTCCTTTGAATAAACTAAAGAGCACAGTGTTTAGTATATTCCCAAAGAAACAGACAACTCCGCCATGGCCGGTCCCAAGCCCGGATGAGAAAGGAGGAGGGTTGGGCAAGGGACCAATCACCCCTTCCCATAAAACAACCACCGATTACGGAAACTTAGACAGCAAACAAAACTACCTATGGTCACAGAACCATGTCGTGTGAAATCCCTGAAGATAATGACCACAGGTGGGAAGACACGCATATGACGGCTGGGGGCGAAAGCCTACGGGAAGTCTCCAACCTGAGAACGACATGCATGAGATCACTTCTAACACCAAAAAGATACATCCATATAGGATGTTGGAATGTAAGAACCATGTACGCCACCGAAAAAACTGCAATAATAGCAAGGGAAATGAGGAAATACCATCTACAGATACTAGGCATAAGCGAAGCAAGATGGACTGGTTTCGAAGAAGTGAAGGTCAACACTGAAGAGTCTGTACTGTATTCTGAGTCAGATGAACAACATCATAGAGGCGTAGGAATTATGTTGAGCCCTGAGACTAGGAAATGCCTAATCAAGTGGAATCCAGTGAATGAAAAAATCATTGGTGCTAGATTCAATTCAAAATATGTAAAAGCCACCATTATTAAGATGTACAGCCCTACAAATGATGCAGATGAAGAGGAGAAGGATGATTTCTACGAACAACTACAGAAAGAGATTGAGTCAACACCGAAGCATGACATGTTGATTGTTATGGGAGACGCAAATGCCAAAGTGGGTTGTAACAACAAAAACCATGAGAAAGTTTTAGGGAAAGAAGGCTTAGGCGTCATGAATGAGAATGGCGAAAGACTTATTGAGTTATGCGAAGAAAATGATCTTGTGATTGGAGGCACATGCTTCAAACACAAAAATATTCACAAATACACATGGACCTCACCAAACAACAGAGACAAAAACCAAATTGATCACTTCATCATCAATGGCAGATACAGGAGGTCTCTCGCTGATGTACGAGCCATGAGAGGTGCAGATGCTGGAACTGACCATAACCTTGTGGTCGGCAAAGTGAAGCTTAGGCTTTCGAGACACAAACTCAAGAACACCAGCAGAAGGGCAACATTCAACACTGCACTTCTGAAACAAAAGGAAATCCAAAAGCAATTCACAGTAGAGTTGAAAAACAGGTTTGAAGCACTGGAAGAGAGCATGGAAACAACCATGGAAGAGGCAAACATACAAAAAGAATGGGAAGATTTTACCACAATCTACACGGAGACAGCTGAAAAGATCCTGGGTAGGAAAAGGAAGGAGCATAAAGAGTGGATAAGCAGTGAAACTTGGAAAGCTATAGACGAAAGGAAGAAAGTGAAAAATGAGATAAACTGTGCAAGATCAGAGAGAATTCGTGCTATCAAAAAACAGAAGTATAGTGAGATGGACAAGAGTGTAAAGAAAAAGGTCAGAGAAGATAAACGTAAGATGATAAATGGGCTCGCTGAAGAAGCGGAGCATGCAGCAAAAAACAATGACATGGGAACTCTGTACAGGATTACGAAGCTATTGTGCAACAAGAGAAAGAAATCAGCAACTGGCGTGAGAGACAAAACTGGTAAGCTACTCATTGAAGATGGTCAGATACTTCAAAGATGGAAAGAACACTTCAAAGAAATATTAAATGTTGAGAATGAATGTGACAAAAATGTAGAGGAAGATGAGTTTGAGAGCGGTAATGTCGAAACCATCGAAGAAATCAACACAGGGCCCTTCACAGAAGAGGAAGTGAAGATAGCAGTAAAAAAGTTGAAGAGCAATAAAGCACCAGGAGTAGATAACATCAGCGGAGAAATGTTAAAAGCTGGAAGCAAGATTACATACAAGAGATTACTACACATGTTCGAAAAAGTGAGAGAGAACATCAATATGCCAAGTGACTGGAAGAAATCAATGATAGCTAAAGTACCAAAGAAAGGTGACCTTACCAAATGCGACAATAGTAGAGGAATATCCCTGCTCTCCATACCTGGGAAAGTGTTCGGCAGAGTTGTTTTAGAAAGAATCAGGAAAGGAGCAGAAGAAAAGCTGAGAAATGAGCAGGCAGCATATAGAAAAGGACATGGGACAGCTGAGCAGATTTTCATACTTCGAAATATTGTTGAACAGTGCATTGAGTGGCAAGCATCACTGTACATTAACTTTATTGACTTCCGTAAAGCTTTCGATAGCATCGACAGAGAGAAGCTCTGGAAGATTCTGAAGTTTTATGGAGTTCCAGATCTCTTCATTGAGATCATAAAGGAAATGTACAGAGAAAGTAGTAGTTGCGTCATTAACAACGGGCAGACATCAGAGTGGTTCTCTGTAAACACTGGAGTTCGACAAGGCTGTGTGATGTCAGGCTTCCTCTTCATTATTACTGTGGATTGGGTCATGAGGAAAGCAACAACGGCAAAGAAAACAGGAATAAGATGGAAGTTTACCACCCAGCTTGAAGACTTAGACTATGCAGACGATATCGCCCTCCTGTCCAGCAAGCACCAACATATGCAGGAAAAAACTGAAAAGCTATGTAAATATGCTGAAAGCGTCGGTCTCAAAATCAACACAGACAAGACCAAGGTGTTGAGACTTAATCACAAGGAAAACCGCCCAATCGAGATCAAGGGCAGAACTGTTGAAGATGTGGACACCTTCACATACCTCGGTGCCATAATAAACAAAACAGGAGGATCCACTGAAGATATCACACATAGGCTGAGTCTAGCAAGAAATGCGTTTGCCATGCTTAACCCACTCTGGAAGTCAAACCAATACAGTAGTAAGACAAAAATTCGAGTGTATAACAGCAACGTGATGTCCATGCTACTCTATGGAGGAGAGATGTGGAAATTAAATGGAAATGATGTCACCAGACTGGAAATATTCCAGAGAAAATGTCTGAAAAGGATTCTCCGTATCTTCTGGCCCACAAAAGTCACAAACACCGAGCTCTACCTTAGGACGAAGACCAATCCAGTAGGAGAGCTCATAAGGTGTAGGAGATGGAGATGGATTGGACATACTCTGAGGAAACCACAAAGTGATAGCTGTAGAGTAGCCCTAACATGGACACCAGAGGGTAAAAGAAAGAGAGGACGCCCGCGAACAACATGGCGTAGGAGTGCGGAAGCAGAAAGAAATGACCTGGGATGGCAAACATGGAACGAAGTTAGGAACATAGCCAAAGACAGAGAGAGATGGCGGAGGATGCTGTCAAGCCTTATGAGCCGCCCATGGCTCGAAGAGGATAAGTAAGTAAGTAAAGAAACAGACGCGGCGTCTAACTCCCAGTGAGTCAACAATGCGAAAACGAAATACGTGAAGTAGGAATAAACTTCTTATATGAAAACTGGAAAAGGAAATCTTGAAAATTCTGAACTTTATGGACTCAAAAGGAAGCCATAGATGTAAAAGAAAAGTTAAAAATTATAATTGTATGGATTTCTGTTGGTGAAACCACAGCTACTAAAGGACGGCATGTGTGGCAGTCCTCAAATTTATTAAATTCGTAGAAAATCGAACTCTGTGTCTCAGATTCAGTGACTAGATTGGACTACATTTCTTAGGGTTTTGAGCCAAAAGTAAAAGATCAACTTGTCTCAGTTTTTGAGAAGAAAGAAGAACTGGAAGAAATAAAAGAACAAAATGAGTCGTAATAGAGTGTTGAAGAATAAGAAGCACTCTTAAAATCGCCCATTAACTCCGTTGAAATCGAACAGGGTATCCCTGTTTACAAAGAAGAACTTTTAAATTATAGTGTTCGATAGAAAACAAACATTTAGTTATTCTGAAATTTAAAGCTGCCAAATAAATCGATCTCAAAGTATTAACTTAGGAGTTTAACGTTTATGAACGTCTGGATCGTTGTTTTTTTCTAAAACACTCACTTTCCTTCTTTCAGCATTTGTTTCGTTTCGTGCAGTTTACGTAATGCAATATTCGTGTTTTCTTACAGCCACTTGATTGTAATTAAATGATTCATTCAATAAAGTTGAATAGTTATTTTTAGGTGTTATTTTGCCTTTTTATGATCTGTTATAGACGTTTTCTGGAATTTTCAAGGTTTTTAAGCGTTATTTCTCTGTATCTCAATCATAGCAGTGCTTTGTAAGGGACATTTCGAATCCTTTATTTCTTGAAAGAGGCTTTCGTACCTATCCTTTATCTCAAAAACAAGTTAATTGACACCGTCAACATACAGTGTGGCGTATGTCAGATGGCTGTTGACAGAAACGATTATTTAAAACATCGCATTTTCGCGTAACCTGTTGCTTGGTAGCATGAAACAGGAATTGAAAATGTGTATATATTTCTATAGCAAAGTGGATATCTTTTTATCTAATGGTATTTTGTCAATAAGTTTAGTTGGGTAGTGGTTATGTATAGGTATACCCTACCCAAACGACCAAGATATTATCCTACAGGCATCAACTGTCTTTAAAATTTGCCATGACCTTCGCACTCTAAAAAGAGGAAAGGAATAATTATCACTTGGAGATGTATATTATAATTAGGGCAGTATGTCTTAGTTTTATCGGTATATACTTTTGTATAGATCGATTATCATTTTCAAGATAAAAATAGGTATCGAGTGATTCAAGCGTACGAATGTCATGCTGCAGTTAATAGATCATTATTCATTTATGGCATCAAGTTATTGCTGTGTCATTTTTTTCACTAGCTTTTGGTCTAATCCTCTTTAAGTATTTTACTGCAGTTCTTAATTTGAACAATAATCATGTATCACATCTGACTAATATAATGTTTTATATGCATCCCCTAGCTTATACGAGAGAAATTAATGACCTGATTTCAAGTTTATATTCACTTCCAACTATGTTAAACTTCAAGCCAAATATCTCACGATCAACTAACACCAATCATGCTTCTAACGAACCAATTATGTCAGTCAAGATTCTGATTTGAGCTGCTGCTTTGTTATACAGTTTTATGAAAAAATTATATTTCTTAAGATCGCGTGATTATATGTAAGAATTTTTAAGAATTTTAAAAGATCTTTTTTTTGTTGAATACTATAAAAACTGTTTCCTTTTCTGTACACTTTGCTATAAATCTGTAAATGCCCTTTTCCAGAAAATTCTTGCCCTTGTTTTATGGTTATGAAATCATCCTTCAGTTTGCTGAAGTTGCCATACCACACTGCGCCTAAAATAGTTCGTATCTTAACACATAAAAGAGACTATTGCAAAATGCTTGTCAGGAGATATCAATCTCCCTCGACCATCTGTTTTAAAGTTACTTACGAAATTCTAAAAGGAACCAAAACAAAAAAAATCCAGTGCATATCAGATAAAAAAAACTTTTTTAAACATTTTTACCCAGTGTACTGCATTATGATATTGTGAAATAAGTAAACATAATTAGAATGCAAATACATTATATATTTAAAAATTTAACCTTCAATTAAAATGTCTCTTATAAATTTTACAAACAAAGTTAGTATTTTCAAAATATACGAGTATCCTGGGTGGTTCACACAGCAAGGCAAAAATTTATATTTATATATAAATATCATAGTTATTGATAGATGAAAATAACTATTTCACAATTTTTAAAATTTAATGTAAGGTTTATTGTTTTTTGGCCTTCTGTAAGACAGTTCACATTTACACAGTATTCACACCAGACATTCAATTTTAGATTAAATTGATGAAAAAAGCTTCAGAGATCTTAGCGGGAACCTATTTCAAAGCCTACAACGAAGTAGACATCCCCACAAGATGAAATTATTCTTATTTATTATTAAATACCACCATAAGAGATGCATAGAAGTTTTGGTTACAAATAGCTGAGATAAGGTCTGCAAGCAGTCCAACAGGTTAATCAAATAGCTGTGCCTTGAAAGCACTAAAAAGGCCTCTGGTAACAGCAGGTCAGAAATGCGAGGTATAAAACTGTGCAACCGAAATTTTCAGAGGTGAAACAGAACGATAAAGTAGAGTAATTGGTCTCTTATTAGAGAAAGAAAGATAGGAGGGCAAATAAATATTAAACAAACGGATTATTGAGGTATTCAGATGCCAACATCGTTCCTTAAAGAAGTGGCACTAAAGATTAAATGTTCGTGATGCAATTTCTTACCATTTTCTCGCTTCTTGTTTGTCTCTTATCACAACTCTTTTATCACAAAGCTAGTGAAGTCAAGAGGCTTGCCCGCTTCCTTTTAATTGGAGAAAATATCCAGCTTCAGAACTTTAATTTGTCGCAGTCACTTGTTCGAAACAACAGAGAATGTATGATTGCTTGTATGGAAGTCCCCGAGTGCCTGTCAATCAACATAGATGCTACAAAGGTTAACTCATTGATTACTTGCTATTTGAAAAATGGAAACAGGTTTACAGTAGGCAGTTCATTTAAACGAAGAGAAGGCTTTCATTACTATGATACTGCCACAGGAAAAAAAGTAAGTAACTTTATTACGTTGGGTTTTTGTGACATTGTGTAGTAGTGCTTATGGTATGTTTTAGAAATTTAATAGCATCTGAGGAAAAATAATGCCTTGCAGGTTGTGATGACAAGCCACCTTTAGTATTTTATCTGCTAGAATTAGATAGAATTCACAATTCTAACTTATCGAAAATGAAATGCCTGCCCAGATGTTATTAGTATATTGAAAAATTGTCTATATAGTATTATTTTATGGAGAAATAATACTTTAGAAGTTGTGGTCATAGTTCACGTTTAGTATATTTTTCTGCTAAAATTGGATTTCACAATTCTTACGTATCGAAAATAAAATGCATTAATGTATTAATACTTGGAGAAATTTTTAGAGAAAAAGAGTCAGACAGAGACACACACACAGAGAGACAGACAGAGAGACAGGCAGACAAAGAGACAGAGAAACAGAGAGACAGAGAGACAGAGAGACAGAGAGACAGAGAGGGTACACTTTTCTTAACTTGGATCTCAATTTGGCCTGAAAAATCAGTTGGAGAAAAGCAATACCAATCTTTGACTTAGGAAATATCTTACAAAGTGGATTGTTTTCAAAACATACAATCTCACCCAAACTTTTCATCCGATATAAACTACTCACAAACTTAATAATTATTAATTGTTAATCCTGTTCTTTGCCAGAGGTAGAAAAGGGCGCCATTTTGTAGTAGTGGATAAGACTTTAACAGTGTTTTATTCTGTTCTTTAACTGAAATCCTGGTGTTAGGTTTTACTGGATACTGATATTTCCTATTTATTGTAGGCCTTTTTAACTAAAGTGTTAGTGAGCCAAGTAGTCCAGGAACCCATTAAAATGACCTACCGCTTCTTTAGAAATTAGTTCACTGTTGGGAAAGGTTTTCAAAAAACTCTAACGAGGTACAAAGAATCCCTTTTTAGTACGAAAACCTAATAAAACTTTAATTTCTTTCACCATAACTTTGCAAAATATAATTATCAGGTTTCTTTCTGATTTCAAGTAAGTAAGTAAGTAAGTAAGTTTTTATTTGCCACAAACATAAAATGAAAAATGTTTACAAATGTTTAAAAAAAAAAAGAAAGGCCTAGAAAGTCAATAAATTACAATTTAAAGTTAATTTACAAACTTTTGTATAAATTAATACTAAAAAGAATGTTGCATAAAAATATTACAATTTGAGTTAAAATAAAAATAATTACAGGTCACCCCTAATTGAAGTGGCAGGGATAACATTAAAAGGTCAAACCGACCTTATTTCCATAATGGTCCCTTAAGAGGTGATTTTTTAATTGAAAAAAAAAGGGAGATAAAATTTTAAAATATAAATGTGTTTTAAAATGAGATGTCCTTTTAGAATACCTGGCTCTTTATGAGAGTGAAAACATGAGTTGTCAGTAGTAGATATATATACTGTCTTCTTCTTTCTGTATATTTTGAAAATAGTATTCTTTGGTCTGGTGTTTAAAAGTGTTGACATTGTTAGTAGATTTTAATTCAGATGATAGGTTATTCCATATTTTTGGCCCTAGGTAAGATAGGCATTTTTGGCCTGTGTTGCTTTTATGAGATGGGATATGTAATTTAAACTTTGACCTTCGTGTAACACAACTCTGGTTGACTGGGTGGAATATTTTATCATAATAAACTGGAGCAGTTCCTTTAAAAAATTTCAATATCTTTACACTAATATTTTGATTTACTCTGTGCTTTGTGGGGAGCCAATTTATCTCTTTAAATTCAGTAGCACCAACATGGGCTGTGTTTTTTAAATTCAGATAAAAGCGAATGCATTTGTTTTGTGCAGACTGCATTTTTTTTATCAGTCTCTTATTCAACATGGGGTACCATGAGGAGCATGCATAATCAAAAAGTGGCTGAATGAGGGCATTGAGGAGCAATCTGCGAAGGAAGTTATCTAGAAAGCTTTGTTTTCTATACAGAAATTTCAGTCTATTATTTATTTTTCCAAGTATTTTAGTTCCCATTGATTCCCCAGAAAGATTTTCATCTAGAACACATCCAAGGTATGTGACTTCTGAGTGTTGTTTAATTTCTATATCACCCCTCCTAATGCTAAGACTTTTAATATTTTTGGATTTTTTTCGTCTGAAAAGAATGGATTTGGTTTTATCCTCACCAAAATGAATATTTAATTTGTTTTCCACAAACCAATTGCACAGTGATTCCAAGTTTTTATTTAAGTTTGACTCTATGTGGTCAATATTGTGGTGTCTGACAATTAAGCAGGAGTCATCTGCATAAAGAAGTAGTTCGCAGTCAATAGCCTGAGCCATGTCATTTACATATAGTAGGAATAGTAGTGGACCAAGAATGAGGCCGATTTTGACAAATAGAAAGCAAAACCGCCTGGAAATCTTTTAGTTACGAGAGAATCAAAGAATAGCATGAGAACATAAGGTATATTGCTTCATCACTTTGTTTCATACTTGCTGGTGTATTTAGCTAGGGTAAATAATCAGGATTAGTAAACTGCTAGATCATGCAAAGATGCAAGATGTGCTTGCAAAAAAATCGAGGGAAATTTCCAGAGTGAGCTTCATATGGCAAATACACACACAACATTTTCCTGGCGATTTGTACTGTGCACACTGAAGTAGACCAATACAGACTTGCCTAATGGAACCGAATCAAAAGGTCCGAAGAGCAGCCCTGGTAGACTTACAATGTTACAAAATGCTATCTTTTGAAAATTACAGTACTAAAACACTGCCCAATAGGACTGTGGTAAAAGTTGCATTGTTTTGACAAAAGCCGTAAAATTAATAAGAGAGCACAATAATATTTCTTGACATTTTCACACATGCACGGAAATCTTTGCCGTAGAACACACGAAATCTCGTCGAGAATTGTTTCAGATCTGACTAGTTGGCCAACAGGCAGATATTTATTTGCAATGTTTACTTAGAGGGAAAGAAAAGAATTAAGCTTTTATTTTACAAGCGATTGGAATGTGTGTTGTTTGAGAAAAAGAATACCAAGTGATTTTGAAGTAAACATTTTGAAGTGATGTGATGCAGTTTAATGAAAATGCTCTGCATGAGACGATTACAGCTGACAGAAAGTCTTGATGCTATCATCTCAAATATTGACATGGCCAAATCAACACAACTTTGCCTAATAATTTTAGTATTTTAGATTTAACGTCATTAAGGCTCAGGTTTGTGAAGTCACGGACGAAAAATTAACGGAATTATATGGCTATACGAAATGATGTAGTTCTTGGCTGCTTTTACGACTGATTTAAGCTTCTTTTCTTGACAGAAAAGAAAAAAAAATTTACAGGCACTACTTTCATACGCTATGTATAATGTCCTTCGTTACGCAACCACATTTAAACAAAGCAGGGTAAAAACTGAGGCATTCCAATTTACTGGAGAGAAGTGGGGGTTTTTTCAGGCCATAATAAAATGTTGTGTTTCTGGGTCACTAACCGGGGCACTTGTACCTATGTCCCTGTAGAAATGGTTCCTCTTCCATAACAAACGCAGTGAGTTTTTAAACAATGTTACAGGATTGAAAAATTGGAGTCAGCCAACTATTAGAGTAATCCTTTACCTTGTAAGACCTTATAAATGGTATGCTTCAAGATTGGTAAGAGCCACCCATACCCTCAATTAAAGGAAACCCCGTCTCTTTGTATCTTAAGTAGATGTGATGCAGCACTGACCGATCAAATAAAAGTAAAGACGTGGCCATGAAATAACCACGTGAAGATGTCACTTATCAGCCTAACAAGCATCTGGCATCAAATCATGAGTGTCTTTTTTGTGTAGTTAAACAACAGCTATTATGTGACATGATGCAGTACTCATCGGAATATTTAAAAGCACACTTCTTATTTTAATTTAGTTTTGAATACTAGGCCTGCTGTATACAAATCTAGACCGCTTTTAACTATACTTTGTCAAAAATTAGTGTCAAATCACAAACAGGGTTGGCAAAATAGTCAGTTTTGTATCTTGTTACGTATTGTAGGAATTCAAAATTATCACCTTGTATGCATGATTTTCATTCTAAATCTCCTTAGAAAAAAATATATAGCATTTCCCTGATATATGAGGAAGGTGATTATATTTTATGACTAAATGCTTATTAAGAAAAAAGTGCAGTTTTTCAGCAGAGTGATGCTATGAAAACATTGCCAGTAACCTTTCACTGCGCAGGGCAACAGAAGATTAGGAAGTCAACCAATTGTGCTTATTCTCTGAATCATGGGACCTGCAAAATTGTCACATAGCTTTCGTGTAAAAAAACTATTAGACTGGTGTAACTTAAACAGTAAAATGTATCGATCTTAAGCGATAAAAATCGAGTTTTTAAACAGCTGCGAGTTCTGTGTTATCACCGATAATACCAACTTGGAGGATTTTCTTCTTTAATTTGCTTATTTCATTTAAGTTTGTTTATTTCATTGAAATTCAGAACCAGCTTATTTGGTCAGAAGAGCTAACTGATCAGATTGCCAAAATTTAACAAAATGAGTACTAAAGAAAAAATTTACAGTAATCGTACGGCAGAATTTAATAAAAAATTATATCAAAGAATAAATTTAGGCTCTCTAAACATCATATTCAGCTACATAAAAAATTGAACGCTTGTGGAAGCGCTTCAAATTTTAGCTCAGCTCGAGATACAAGTTGCCAAGTGCCATCCTTATATACACGCTTACATTATTTTTAACGTGTTTAACTAAACTTTTAAATAAATGTTTTGATTATTTTGAATATTCATTACTTTACAGTATACTGTTGGATCACAACTCTGTCTATTCTTTTCATTCATATGACTTTCAACCGGGACCCTTTGTTAAGTAACCTGGAGTCAAAAAATTGAACACATGTCAAGCTGTCCTTGGCTTTAAACTTCTTTTTCTCTCCATTCCAGAAACCTTTTCATTTAAATGAACATTAATCAGTCTGTTACAAGTGTCGTCTTCCAGCAAGTACTCATGAGAGTTACCAAATGACTACTCTTACAGCTTTATACCCTTGGGAACCTAGAGACAGCCCTCTTCTGCAGGATTAGAAGAATGATTAGTACATTGCGGAACGCAACAATAACCAATTTGCTGAAAACAATAGCAATATCGAATATAGGTTATTATGTTTTATGTTCAAGAGACAAACAAGGCGTTAAGTATCTAAGTAAATGGAGCTGTAAAAGTAGAAAAAGACTTTTAAAAAAGGTTAGTTCAAGAGTTAAGAGATTTATTACGAGTGAAACATTTGCATAGGGATAAAGATGCTAAGAGAAATGAGTTACACGAGATGCAATAACCAGAGATGATATCAGGGAAGTAAGCTCATTAGCACACTTCCCATGATAATACCTATTGAAGAGACTTAAGTTGTTCACATTTTGCCAATAAGACAAAGGTTGAAAAGAACCAACAAAATTTGTACCTATTAGGTTACAATCACATCTTAGATTTCCATTAATAACATTAAGATGAGATGAAAGAGCACTATTCCATTTGTAACATTACTATTTCATGCAATATCAATGGATTGAATATTATATGAGAAAGGTCAGAAGAAAATAACTGACTTAGCAGCTTCATTAATGAGCTTTCCACAAGGGAAGATGTCATTTTACAAGGTTTATTATCAGAATGATTTTTCATGTCTATTGGAGGGAGGCAAGAAATCGCCCCTCTGTAAAATAACAGGAGTTGCGTTTTTACCGCAGAAAGAAATCGATCATTTTTTTCGCACCCTTAGAGCGGCCGAAGATCAAACTTGAAATCTTAGGCATGTTTAACCTATTCCTGCTGAGTTATTTTGTGGAAAGTAGCAGAGTACAAGGTAGTGTCGTCAGCAAAAATGTTGATAAGCTGAAGCAAGTTACCAGGAAGATCATTAATGTAAAGGAGGAAGAGAGTTTGACCAAAAATAGAACCTTAAAAGACGCCAGTATCTATGAAATACACCTCAAATGTAATTATATCCAGTGTAACATGCATTTTACGATATGGGAGAAAGGAATGAATGATACCAAATACCCTTCCACCGTTAAGGTAGTAAGCCAGGATGCCATACCTTATCAAATGCCATGGAAATATCGAGAGCTATAGCAAGTCCTTCATCAGAAGTATCCATAAATCTATAGATACGCTCCTCGAATACAGTCAAAAGATCCCTAGTAGAGCGAGATCCTCTAAATCCGTACTGAATATCAACAAAAAGACCAAGGTTCTGCAAGAATTCTACCAGTCCACGTTAGCTCAGAGACCTTACCAATGACAGAAAGAAGACTGTCTTTAGCAAGGGTTATTCGATGTTTCCCAGAATCAGAGCATTATCTGTATTCCTGAAGACAAAAACAATGTTAACTCCGTTGACTCCAATAGCCAATGATGTAGAAGTTTCGAATTTAGATCAGGAGCCTTAGATTAATTAACCCCATGAATAAACCGATTTTTGGATTTATGATGGCAAAGTCCAAAATCTAATCAGTTTGCAGAGAAACTGAAGAAACATCAGTTTATTTTAATGTTAAAGTTAGTGTTTTTTATATATACTTAACTCTTTAACAAAAAAAAGGAATAGTAATGACTGTGCTTAACAAAGCTCTTGATGAAAACTTTGCACAAGAATACATTGTTCGAAGGAATTATGATTTTTCTGTATTGGTTACATAACTTTAGGCTGGAGAGGAATGTGAGCTCAACCTGAGGAGTGCGTGTCTGAATTCTGTTTGTCGAAAAGTAAAAAATTCCAGTGAAAATAGATGTAAGTATATTTTTATGAAATATTTTCAGGGTTTTTTTATTGGCATTTTATATATAAGATATAATGAAACCATTAAAATCTAACGGAGTGGGAAAATGTCAATTTTGTTGAGGTTTTTTAAAGGCATTTATTTCTTCAGTTCAGACTTCTCATTTTCTTTGTTATATTTACTTTTAAACAAGGTTATAGATAACATAATTTATGTTGTCGATAAATGTTCTCCAGATATGTGACAGCTAGAAAATAGTATGGATAGAGTTTTGAATAATTGTCTTGGGAAAATGCGGGATGGAAAGTTAAAACTGAAGTTAAATACCACCTGCGTCTCTTTTTTCAAACTAGATATCAATTGGATCCTTTATTTCAAATTGTGATGGAAACATTGAAGGAGATTAGTTGTAAAGTAGTGAATATTAAAAATGTAAAGAATGAATAGATTAACTTCAGCTTTTTCCAACATTGGATCTTAACGTGTTGAGATGGAAATAGATTTGTTATCCCAAAATGGAAAGATAAACCAGGAATACGTACCTTTGAGATTACATTTATCATATGCAAGGAATATTGGAATTTTAAATTTAGTCGAATATATCAGAAATACAAAACTAGTTCTTTAGATTCAAACCTAAATTATTTTTCATTGTAATCTTAAAGATGAAAATATTTTATTTTATTTAATAGAACTTTAAATATATATAATTTTCATCCTTTCTTCTTTTCTGTTTTATAAATTCTATATTGATAGCAAAATATATTTTTTGAAAAAAGTCAGGAGGTACAAATATCCATAATAGTAATAACACATAATAGTAATAATAATAATTATAATTATAATTTTTATATTTAATCCCCGAAATATATCAATTACATGTCTAAAACAAAACAAACAAAAAAACAACAACAACAAAATACATTTTGAAATTTCAATATCAGTTCTATATATTTTATAGGCCTTCTATTTTAAGAAAACTATTCGTTTCCTTATCAATATGATAATATTTTGGGTGTATTCATTCTTTTTTCTCATGCAGTAAATAAACTAAAGGAATTTACTTGAAACTTCCTGAAGAATTTTCATAATGATACTAATAATCTTCGTGGCATCAAAAATTCGCTCCTCATAAGGTACAGTCTGTCCTCATCAACTAGCCTAAGCAAAAGCTTAGGCTATTTGATGAGGACACCTTGTTAACAAAGGCTTTTTTGCTACCCCTATTTTTACGAAAAATATTAAAAGTAACTATATTCTTTTATCTTACAAGTCCAAACGTTACTACCAGAATTCAGTGAACCTATATTTCGCATCCATGATTTGTCGATACTAATGGCTAATTGTTACTTTCATTTAAATAGATTATTGCCGATAACAGTACAAAATGGAGTCAATTCCCCCTAATTTATTTTTATCCGAATATAGTCTTGATCGCATTATATTTAGTGTCAACAACTAGTTTTTAATCAGTAAATTATTTTGCCTCTATCTCTTACGTACTGACCTTATGTAAAGTTTTTGTTACTTATAACCATTTTTAAAAGGTTTGTCAAAAAAAACTTCCTTAGACTCTTCCTTGGACAAGCAGCATAACCCAATCCCTAAAAATTACCCAGGTTTAATAGCTGATGATGGTAGGAAACATTGTTTACCTACAGTAAACATGGTCAAAGCAAAGAGAAAATATCTAATGACCTGCAGTCTTCAAATATGAATGCACAAGGTAAGACAACCAGAACATTTGGGATTGACAGATTAGGTTGTAGGTTATCTTAGCAAAGGGAGACACCAAACATTTTGCACTAACAGTCTTTTAAGCTGCATAAATGTTAAGAAAATCAAAATACCAATATAATATAAAGTTTGAAGAAGTTGCTCTGATTACAAATTCATTAAGGTCTAAACCATATTAGAAGAGACAGTTATTGCTACCCTAAATTTTGGTTCCAATGAAGTTAATCAGAAATATCCACTAAATCTTGACAAAATTATTGATACCAACACTGCAAGATGCACACAAAAATAACGAACTTGTTTTCAAGTGTACACTAAAAATTCGAAGCTAAATAAGGTCAGTATTTGTCTTACTGACCAGCTTTAAAATATCAAATGTATAGCATGATTTTTGAAAGTGCCACCTCCTAAATACATATTACTATCTCTGGACGCCCGCTATATTTGATAATTTTTTAAAATTCAGAAATAGTAACAGACGTCCTATGCCCTATAATACTTGCCTTAAACCCTTTGATTCTTCAAGCTTTTCCCTTTTAACTTTTTGCCTAGGTATTCAACCATTCATAACACTTTAATTCCAGTTTCCTTTGACTCTCACTCCTGTTACCAAATTTAGTTCTGAGATGCCAGTTTTCTTCTCTAGTAATAACGTCTGTAATAAATTGTGGCGCTTACAAAACTTAATTGATTGTGTGTCCTTCCATCAGATAACGTACAATATGCATACCATCTTGGTATGCATGTTTTAAATTTATATGAATATATGGAGAAATATATGGACAAATATATGTGTATGTATGTGGCTTTGTAAATTGGGATATTACAATGTGGATATGTGAACATATGGATAGGCATATCTGTATTTCAATACAATAGTATGGAGATAGCTGGATACGTTAAGATATTTTCCCTTTTCAAATTATAATTGTAATAGTAATATGAGTTGTATTGCTTTCTTTCGATAGGTCAGAGTTACAATTCTTGCAGTGAAGCTCACAAACACACTTTTCAAAAAACTATAAAAACTCATATACACTTTGAAAATGTATCTACAGCACTTCTTGTTGGATGCAACAGTTCTATTGCAGGGAACGAAGTGATATTTTACCACAATATGCTTACTGAGCAACATGTCCAAGGACCTATCTCGGTCACCAGAAAAGAAATTACATATGAAAATAGTATTAGTGATATTCTTAAAGTTTTGGATAATTTCAAAGAGTGCAGACAGTTTACATATTTTAAATGCGAGAGTTCGGTTTTATTCAGGTATAACATGGAGGCCCTGAAAAATGGAAAAAGTGAAAAGATGTTTTATATTGGAGGAGGGCCACCTTATGGTACCGGATGTGCTTGTGGTATCAACAAGACATGTTTCAATCTGAAATATAAATGTAATTGTGATGCCAACCAACCTGATACTCCACCTGATGAAGGATACATTACTGCTAAAAAGGATCTTCCGATATCAGCAGTAGTTTTAACCGATATTGACGAAATCCGCGAACACAAAAGTATTTTAATTGGCCCTCTAATATGCTCTGATGGTAACTAAAACGTCAAAGTCAAAGAAACAAGTGGGCTTGTTTCTTTGACTTCGAAAATTAGGCGCTTGATATTTATTTGTCTTCCTCTGCACAAATGCAATAATAAATGTACCAAAGGTGGATTGTATTTGCGGAAAAGAGAAATATGGAAGATTTTATCGTGACATATAGAAGAACTACTGACGTGGAGCTTCAGGATCTTAGCTTTAAATCATAAAAAACCCAAGAAAATTGACTACAAGACAAAGTAAATAAAGGCATCTAGATGCTTATACTTTGATACAAACAGTAAAGAAGGATACTTAAGCCAAACAAAAACACCTAAATTGATGTAGAAATTGGGGTTAAAATGAGAAGAAAAAGGTGTACGTCGCTTAATTATGCGTGTATTTGTAATACCATGGTTTTAATATTTTTTTAGTTGTCACCATGACAACTAAGCATTATTGACATTAGCATTAGTTACAGTAAATACATGTCTTTATTAGGAGCCTCGAAGTCATTTTGGTGTTAAAGATTACCAAAAGATCATACCTTGGAAATAACAAGATTGCCAGGTTAAAATTACCGTAACGTTTGTGATAACTTTCTTCCAGGAATGTTTTGGAGAAATAGTCGAGAGAATTCATTCCATTTCGCTACTGACATAGGGCCATTCTCTGATAATTTATCTGCAAATGAATTTTTCGGAGTTGTCAACAAATTTTGTTTGGGGAGAAGTTTTTGCTGTTAGAACTATAGAATAACATCTTATTCTGTTATTAATGTTATAAATTAATCAAGTTACTAATGTACTTTTGTTTGTTTACTTGTCCAATATCCTCCCTAATGCATTACTTTTTACAATTTTCAATATTTACTCATAAAAACCAAAGTATATTTTAATAACTTTTGAAGCAAATGCTGTAAAACGTCTTTCCTAATGCAAAACCACTGTGAGCAACAGTGGATTGTTAGGACGTCTGACGTTCTGTGTTATAATGCAGGAAATAACTGAACTCACGTTTTTAGGTGAGGGTCTAATCCCTCTCTTTTAAGTTCAGCAGAATTTACAGGTGAGGGTCTAATCCCTCTCTTTCAAGTTAAGCAGGATTTATAGCTGAGGGTCTAATCCCTCTCTTTTACGTTCAGCAGGATTTATAGCTGAGGGTCTAATCCCTCTCTTTTACGTTCAGCAGGATTTATAGCTGAGGGTCTAATCCCTCTCTTTTACGTTCAGCAGGATTTATAGCTGAGGGTCTAATCCCTCTCTTTTACGTTCAGCAGGATTTACAGGTGAGTGTCTAATCCCTCTCTTTTAAGTTCAGGAGGATTTATAGGTGAGGGTCTAATCCCTCTCTTTTAAGTTCAGCAGAATTTACAGGTGAGGGTCTAATCCCTCTCTTTTAAGTTCAGCAGAATTTACATGTGAGGGTCTAATCTCTCTCTTTTAAGTTGAGGAGTAGGTTAAAATAATGTTCATTTCAAGATCGAACCCAAAACCATAAAATGACTGAAAATTGAACAAAATATAAATAAATTTCCGTTTTGAAAACCTTACTTATTATTTTCGTACGTACCAAGGCAATGCCAGTTATTTTTGGCTATTCATTGAATATTTCTGATAATTGGCCTGCTGGCAGCTTAGTATTACATGAACCCCGAAAGTCTTGCTTTGTGACATACCTCTAAGGTTCCTTTGACTCTTTAGTGCCTGAAACACGTTACCCCACTACTACTTTACAGTTTTGAAATGTTAACAATGTACTTTTGAGAAGGCAAAGAATCAGGTCAAAACTTTTCAAAGACCGGAAACATTTAATACTAATGAGAAAAACACTATTGAACAACTAAAATCACATTCATCTTGATCGGACGTTTTTCTCTGGTCCTGATCTGGACTAAAACATCAGATTGAGAAAACGTAATATTAACTGTAGTACTGTTGTTCAAAACCACTAATAGTTTACGTGACTACAAAAAAGCCTCACACACTTCCGTTCATTCAGTGATAAAACACATTTGTCTATTACTACTTTATCATTTTCGAAGAACATTCATTCTGTCTTTGATAAAAATACACTTTTTCCCTTGAGTTAATTTAAGTTAAATGAATTCTAATGTTACATGGGTTTTCTGGTGTTAATCGGTAAATCTTGATAAAGTATAATATTGATGCCTATCAAAGATCTAATAAGA
Source organism: Morbakka virulenta (assembly GCA_003991215.1). Classification (NCBI taxonomy): domain Eukaryota; kingdom Metazoa; phylum Cnidaria; class Cubozoa; order Carybdeida; family Carukiidae; genus Morbakka; species Morbakka virulenta. Next base: position 2,602,549 of record RDPX01000020.1, read on the forward strand.
AAAATAAAATAAAATTATATGGTCATACCTACCCTGGAGAAGAAAATTAGGATATTAGGAGGGTGTATGAGATGAAAGTTCAAGGAAGGATAGAAAGGAAATTCCAGGGGGGAATAATTACAAAAATTTAACAAATTTGTGTGAAATGACCCATTTTTGTTGAAACAAGTCTTTGGGTCGTTGAAATACTGGCCCCTGAGAACAGAAGTAATAGTACTGATGATAATAAGGGGTAAAAGACAGAAAAAATTGTAATGGGCTATGGGAAGAATGATTTTAAGAATGGATTATCAAGGGATTTCAAGGTAGCTGTTAAATGACTAAGATATGCAAGGGCAGAGCTGGTTGGTAAGCGAGGACCTAAAATCTAGAGAGAAAAGGGAATTTTGGTAGCAGTTTGAGAAGTTTGAGGAGCTCACTTAGAGTTAAAGTTTTGCCCTAATAATAAACTGAAAGTGTAAAGAGGACTCAGATGTTAATTTACGACGTGAAAGCTGGACATAAAATCGAAAAGGAATTAAGCTAATTATATATATATATATATAAATCCAGTATAGTATACAAAATGAAGATTGTTAAGAAAACATGAAACTAGTAGTAACTGCCAAATTTGTCTAGTTATTTTGTATACTATACTGGATTTATAAACGCTCTGGAAACATTGAGCACTCTTAGTGAACATTGGTATACTTTACTAATATTACTATATATATATATATATATATATATATATATATCAGAGGAATACTGGGAATGTCTATGGTGATCACTGATGTTATATATTAAATGCAAGTTAAAATAATTCATCACAATGTATGAATATAAGAACTAGGTTTATTTAAATATCAATATCAATGAGAAACTACAGTAGAAACGATTATTACAAGGTATGAGAATACACCATTGAACAATAAAAAGACTATTGAACAATAAAAACTTGAAATAGACTTGAAACTGAGAAGAGCTAAATCACGTTGAAAAGAGTCCAGGGTAAATGAAATTATATAAAAGTTATTTCATAAAGCTTAAAATTCTTTTAAAATTCTTTTATTTTTCTTGCTTCAAGCGGTAGTTTATTATATACCTTTTCACCAGTGAAGAAAACAGATGGCTTTTACCAACGAATATGGTTAATTATTTATAAACTGTAACTAGACTATTAACTTGAAACTTAGGACATCCATTGTACAGAAAAGGTAACAAATAAGTTCCAAATAAATCACTTTCACAACTGGGTTTAATTTCTTGGATTTTCCCTGTTTTTACTCTTCATCTACAAGCAAGCATTAACAAAAGTTAAGTAATTGTCGTTTTTGTGTGGTTTTACTTTTTTGAAAGTAAAGTTTATTTAACTAAATCTTTTTTTTTACTTTGATGTGTAGTTTGTTTATTCACGCCTTTTTTCAAGACTTCGTGCAGAAAGCATAATTGTCATTTCATAAAAACTGCATTTCAAGTAAACAACCGAATTTTTAACTCAGTACAATCAATAAACAGCAACTGTTTTATCAGTCTGCTTCATTATTCACTATTTTGCCGACAGAATGATCATTCCTATATGAGATGATCGGCAAGGAGAGAAATTTAAGCAATTTTAACTGAAGAATTTTCATGTGTAACTGATTTTACATTAGTCGAAGCAGCCTTGTACTTGTGATGTATTTCAAAGAATTCCAAATCTGGAATTTGGAATCACTTAATATAAAAACTGGTATTCTGAAAAGGAGAAACTGACTTCAGTTTCAAATTTAAGTTTTGAATTAAACGAGAAATTCAAGAAGTAATACAGCTTAAACAATTTAAATAGTGCTCTGATTCCGGGTAAGATAATATCATTAAGAGATGACTAAAATATAGTAGGGAATTGTTTGGCGACAACAGGGATATTGTTTAACTTGGCAAAGATTTAAATGGTCACTTATCTTAGCTTTAAGTATTAGACTAGGGACGTAAACGATAGAAGCCTCAAAACCTTAGAAAATGATAAAATTTTCATGGAGAAAATCAAAACAATAAAGTAGTCTAATGTTTTAAATATTTGTTAGATTGCAAGAACATTAATGATTAATGATTCTAGACATTTTCTTAGGCCGACTGAAGAATAATTTTATTCCATTTTCAAGAGGTTATGTTTTGCAGTAAACTAGCTATAGATAATAGAATATTATGAACCATTTTACAGAAGAGTAAAGAGTTTTGATGGTCCGAGCCATAAGCAGAGTCTGGAAACTGAGAAGTTGCTACCTTAATAAGAAAGAGGACAAAGCACGAACACAAGTAACTTAAAGTAAAGGACAACGTCTTTCTTGTTCCGCTGATAAGCATGAATAATCGAACACGTTTAGTTGATGTAGCCTAGGCACGAAACTATCTCTATCAAAGTACAATCATAATAGCGACAGACCAGGTCGACTTTATACTTTGGTTGAGTACAAGAGGGATTTTACTAAAGATAAAAATCCAGAAATTACCAAAGATCTGAACGGTGTGAATGCTAATGTGAAGATATCTGAGTTCTAACAAATCTTCATTGAGATGCACATAGAAAGCCTCCTCGTTGGTGCATCCAGGGAAATGATACTGAACTCAGTAGGCCGATATCTGTACTGCTTACTAAAGTTATCTACAGATAGTTCTCACCAAAATTTTTTTTGCACTGAAGTCAAAAACACGGGTTCTTATCAGAAAAGGCTCTGGCTGTTGCCTCCTTCAACACTGAAGGCTACACAGACGCCAAGGTAACTATTCTCGTCGAGACAAAAAGGACTATGACATTATGTGTCTCCAAGAGACACACCTGAAGCCCACCAGCCGAAGGTCTGGACTTTCCGGAATGAAGCTGATTGTTGAAATATGATGTCATAAGTATGGTTCTGCCGCCTTCACTCAGAACAACTTGAAAGTTGAAACAATCCATACCACAAACGACAACAATATCGAACTGATCACAGTATCCCTCCAGGATATACATATCACGTTAATCTACAAACCTCCCGGGAGCAGATTTTCATGGACAAAACCACCTTCACAATATCTAAGAAACCATAAAGTCATCAGAGGTGATTTCAGTTCCCATAGTACCAATTGGGATTACGCCAACAATCCCGATCTCTAATTTGTCAATACAGAGCTTTCCCACGCTGCTGAAAAGGAGGTCCACCCATCCATACTGAAATCCCAGCACCGACCAATTTCCATCAAAATGCATGCCGCACTGAACATGTCGGATGTCCCTTTCAGACGCAGATTCGATTTACGTAAGGTAAATTAAGAAGGTTTCAGAAATACCTTCGATAAACTGCCAACTGACCTAAGCCCGATTCCCCAGAATTACCTTGCATTCAAACAATGAATGCACAATGCTGCATGTGCTTACATTCCCCATGGATGCCGTACAAGGTACCGTACTGGACTTACCAGTGACTCCCTAAGCCTCGCCTGTCACGTTCGTTATGTTCTTACATATTTGTCTAGTTTTCATCAGAAACATCAAAATAGTTTTCGACGTTTTACAACACTATTAGTAAGAAGCTTCATAGACGAGAGATTGCAACTAACACAAGCATAGTACATATACAAACTGAACTATTTTTCAACCTTCGTTACAATGAATACACAATGCTGCATGTGCTTACATTCCTTATGGATACCGTACAAGGTACCGTACTGGACTAACCAGTGACTCCCTAAGCCTTTTAAAAGATTATTAGGTGATGTTCAGCTCTGATCCGTTCAACGATTACACCCTCCATCTTGGAGAACAACTCCTTGATATGATTAGACTTAAACGACGAAAGGCCATGCAAAAAATGACTGAGAACACCAACATGGCAATTAACAGCAAGAAAGCCTGGAGTACCATCCAGAAGCTTGGAGCAAACAACACAGACTCTCCCAGACCATACAATGTCAAACCCAATCAAGTTGCTAGTCAGCTTGTAGTAAATGGCCGAAGTAAGCAGCGGAGGAGACGCACTGGAGTACACTTTTCAACCAAAATCCCAGCCCAAGACCAAAACTTGTCCTATTTGACCAGCCCATTCTCGACAGAAGAACTCTGTCAGGGCATTACACAGCTCAAGGCAGAGAAAGCAGCAGGTCATGATGACATGCCAACGAAGTTCTTCAAAAACATGGCCCCTAAAGCATCCAACTGGGTTTTGCAGATGTTTAACGAATGTCTCAGCACATTCCAAATCCCTGCCCTCTTGAGAAAGGCAGAACTGGTTGCCGTCTTGAAACCCGGTAAAAATCTAGATAAGCCAAAGAGCTACAGATCCATGTCACTGCATTGTATCGGCTACAAGCTTTTTGAGAGTCCTTCTCACCCCGCTAAGTTCGATCGTAGAGCTTCAATTGACATCCGATGGCAAGTCCTGCGAAAAACTGCTACTGAAGCTCACGCAACAAATAGGAGGCGGGATCGAAAGGAGACGCCTAACCGGAGTAGCTTTTATTGACTTGAGTGTCGCCTGTGACACCATACAACACAGACTCATGATTGACAATCTGTACCACTTCACACATAATACCAAGCTGTGCAGTATTATCCTATCTCTGCTGTCCAACCGTAAGCTCTATGTTGTCCTGGACGACAGACAGAGCCGATAGTTTAATCAAAGGAACGAACTCTCCCAAGGTAGTGTGGCGAGCAGCAGACCATGGACCACCTTACGACCTGCAAGCTTGCACCAAACTGCACCCCCGATCAACTCGTGGAGCCAACAGATACTGTTGTGGCCTGTGCCAGATATTGGTCAAAGAAAATCTGTTGGTAGTTAAGAGACTAGATAAAGAAGAAGTGGGGTCAAGAAACTACAACTTCAGTGGAAAATGGGCTCCGTGAATAAACAAAATGAAAGAAATTCCGCACGATTCTCTTATTTCTTTAGAATTTTTCAATAGCTGTTTAAAGCTTAACATGCGTATATGCTGATGCTTGGTGAGACAGTCGTACAAAAGGTTTGACTTGTGTTCCTTAGAGTGGGAATAAACGGGGACTCCTCACATCACTTCCGAAAAAATCATATTTCATTTAGCTACTTGGATGGGGGTTAAACCACTGTCGCTCTTGTTCTTGATGATTAGAATTTGTCTTTTTAGGTAGCTGAATTTAATTTTCATGATTCAATAACGATAACACCTTGTAATTTCTTCCTTTTAATAAATTTTTAGATATCATCCAACTCCAAGTATACAATGCCTAAGCTTTTCAAAAATGTGAGACATGAAATGATTACCCTCTCATATCAAGAATGTCACGTTCATCGACAATAATACAGAAAATGATTGCAACGATAAATCTAAAATTAAAAATGATATGATTAAGAATCAGCTGTCAAGTAAAAATAATAGTCAATATTGTGTGTTCCTAAAAAGATGTTGTTCTTTTAGAATTTATTTAAAGAAGGGCTTACCCGTTTAGGCATTTGACTCGTTTGATCCAGGCCTATTATGTCGAAACATCTTGTTCTGTCCTTTCGTGCTACAAGAATTGAATGAGCTCAGGCTAGCGAGCTCGTATCTTACATATTTACCTAATAATAATCCTCCATGGTGTAGATTGCAGCCATAAGATTCATAGGAGAAACTGTTCAAAATTCAACCTTGTAACTTAAATTCTCCTCTTATTCTCCTTCTAGCTTTCTAGTGTTAAGTCTTGGCAGGACTTTCTTCATCATCTCTGACATTTAATATTTCTTCATGGAGTTCTACCTGTTTTCCTGTAAGTTATAAAAACTTAAATATTCACCAAATGTTAGGCAAATGTTAGACATATCCTTCGAATGAGTAAGAATACTCCTGCATAACTCAGTATCAAACATTACTTTAAAGAAGAAAATTCATACAAGAAATTTAGTGGAAGACCTAGGCAAACTCTTGTCTCGACACTTGCTAAAGATGTTAGAAATGCTTATGAACGTGATGCTGCAATATTACCGGTGAAGAACTTAAAATCATACAAAGATATTGAAAAATTAATGGAAATTGCTGCAGATAGAACTAGATGGAGAAAAGTGGTTGACTTTGTTGTAGATTATCCGGGCAAAGCGAAGTGATGCCATGTTTTGGTGCAAGACATGATTCCTCTTACTTCGTAAGAGGAATTGTGCTTTGTACCAAATCATGCTTCTCACCAAGCTACACACCCATCATATATATATATATATATATATATATGTATATATATATAAATGTCATGCTTCTCATAAAGCTGTCACAAAATTATTACACCAAACAATTTCTTAAATTCGCCTGTCACGTTCCTAATGTTCCTACATGTTTGTCTAGTTTTCATCAGAAACATCATCAAAATAGTTTTCGACGTTTTACGACACTATTAGTAAGAAACTTCATAGACGAGAGAATGCAACTAATACAAGCAAAGTACGTATACAAACTGAACTATTTTTCAACCTCCATTACTAATTAGCTAGTCTTTTTACCCCCTCACAAGCTTAATAAGTACAAAAGTTATAAATGTTTTTCTGTGTGTATGTGTATATGTGTATATGTGATAACGTAATACACATACTTAATAATGGCTGAAATGGGACAAACTGGGTCTTACATGGATGGCATCGCTGGTACACCGTGGGACATTATTGCCTTTACAGAATTCTATCTATAAACCAGTATAGATAGAACAGAAGTCAATAAAGATAAACAGAAAGCAAACAATAAATCAAGGACCATCTTGAGTCTTAAGCTTTTTCTGAGCTACGTTTAGAGAGATAGTTCTCCCATCATCAGACTACTGAATTGACTAGGTACTTTACTAAAGTGTCTAGGACCAGGTCGAGAGATATTTCTCCCATCGTGAGCCTGACGATGGGAGAAGTATCTCTCCAAAAGTAGCTCAGAAAAAGCTTATGACTCAAGGCATGATAATGCTCTTACATCTGTGGCTTCCTCTGAGTTCATAAAGTTCATGATTTTCAAGATTTATGCTACCTGTTATGACGAGAAGCTGTTAAGCAAATATTGTCTGACGTTACCAAAGTCCCTGAAAATGAAAGCTATTTTCATTTTGAACCCAATAGATAGTACTTTCTAAAATATTCTTGTAAATGGAAATTAAGCTTAAATAAGCTTTTCAGCTCTTGTAACAATCACTTCGAGCCTTGGAAGTAGTGAATGGTATTTTCTGATAGAAGTAATAGTCTGAGGAGAACTTTTTAGAATTTGCTTGGAATTGTACTGAAAAACTAATTTAACTAACCTAATATCGTTTTCTTTTTAGAAAATGAGTATTAAAATAACTGCTGCATACATAACTACATGTACAACCATGCTAAATTTTCCTAGCAAAGCTTCCCCAAACGTTGTAATTCACGCTTTTGCCCTATTCTTGAAATATGTTGTTGATTAACCTTTTAATTTTATTTAAAGTTTAAAAATTTGACAAGATTTCTGATGACAAACTAAAGCAGCACTTGCAAATAGAACAAGAAATTATCAAATATCAGTCGACATCTGATCCCACCAATTGCCTTCTCTTGCAGTGTATTTTATATAGAACACTGAAAAGAAGAGGAGTCCAACCTTTCACGTTGGGAATAGTAAAGACGTTTAGAAAACGCGTCTCCTTAGCAATGATTTTCAAATATACAAGGTGATGGTTACACTGAAGATACCATGGGTTAATAATGACGTAATGCTGGTCCTTACAAACCTGGTTATAATACGAATATAACAATTAGGACATAGGTAGCATTAAGCATAAAATGGTTTATGGGACACTAACAGTCCCAAAAGATTGGAGAAAGGCGTACAAGAAATGTGTGGATAAACGCTTCTTAGAATTTCTATTGAGTGTCTAAAAAAAGTGATATAAAAACATAAATGAAGCAGACATGAAAGAGAAAACATGAGTTCCAAAGTTGTGTCTGTCTTAGAAGATCGACGAGGTTTTTTTCCTGTAACTGGTCTCTGAAAGTATCAAATCCACGTTTTTTCCAGCTTGCACGCACCTCTCTAGAATTTTATTGAGTGAGTAGTCGTAAGCAATAATAATTTGTTGTCAGGCAAATGCATATTGGCAATTGATGGAAAAGCTACCAGAAGAACAATCAAAACAGAAGAAATATATACAGAATAGTTGTTGTCACTACTTAAATTATTAATGTCTAAAGTGATCTGGCCTTGTTGTAAAATGAGATTAATATCGACAAGTACAATATGAATTGTAATAAAATTAATGGAGAGAGATAAGTAACAAAAATTAATAGATATAAATGCAGAAACATAAACGGAGGAGGGGTTAAATGACCTAAGGCAATGAAAATAAACCCAAAACATTTCGAAATATAGCGAGTTTATTTGTTAAAAATATAATAAGGAGAGCGTATTTGACCCCATATGTATTTGAAACTCAGGAAAAATTTACAAGGAAAGTAGTAAAAGATGAAGTTATTGAATGATTCAAACTCAATTACTAGAAACAAAATACAAGAAATATTGCATGCACCTGTCTTGACAAAGCATGTAAACATCGTTGTTATTGTCAAAGAAAACTACTAATACGTTTGACTTGTTCATAGCTATACCGCTAAAAAACCAATGCATTTAAAAAAAAACCCAGTGAAAATGCTATGGACATCGACGTTGTTTATAGGTCTATGATACATTAAATCTGTATTCAGCTGTCTCAGATTGGGACAGTAATGACATGTGACTCCACATTGATGTGCTATTCTGGGTCAAAGCAAAGCAAAGATTGCTTAAAGAATGATGTAAGACAAAGTCAAAATCGCACTTCGACTGTTGTCCAGAAAAGCTTGTTCTGTTGAATTAAGCTACTGCAAAAACTTCAAAAATTACCTAAAAGTTATGTCACATATAAAAACCCAATGAAAACTTAGTGGAAAAAAGGTGCTAAGTTTAATGACGCTCCTGCTCTTTTTAATACCCTCTCTAATTAACGTTCCCCTTTAGACCCTTGAATGAAAGAAATGCCCTTTCTGTTTAACGCCCCTTCTCACGAGGCGTTTATCCGAAAACCTATTAAATACTTCTGAACAGAGCAATAAGCAGGGACAATAAATTCCAAACAAAAAAAACTCAAAACAATGAATTTGTAGCATGAGTTTTATTTCACAAATGATATACATCTAGGAAATTCCCTTAAAAACCTTTCTTTTGGTGCTTGAGTTCTAAACGTTCAAGTTTTGTTTTTTTGTCATTAAGTTTAACGTTCATGTTTTGTTTTTTTGTCATTAAGTTCCAAGATTTAAGTAGTTGTAGGCTACTTATTTAATGGAAACACCAAAATAACTTCTGTTTTTCTTTTTCTAGTCACAACTACGTCTACCACATTTTCTGAATCATTATTCAAAAAGTGATAAAACGAGCTCGATTGTTCCACAGGTACATGCCCAACCAGTTCGTCGGCGTAAATTCCTTCTCTTCTTACACTACAGTGAAGTCCCATGAAAACACAACCATACCCTATCGCTTCAAAAGATGACTTGTACCTCGCAAAAGTTTTTCACCAGTGATTGTTGCCCACACTGATGAGAGGTAGACGTGGTAACTACAGCTCATGGTGCAGAAACTTTATTTTTGAATATAGTTAGATCGTTTGAATTATGTTCCAGAAATCCCCGAGCGGCTGCCTACGAATAATATCAGACCGTTACACAGCTAAAGGCAACTTCTAATGTCAAAAGTAGCGACACTGCAGCAGTCCCTTTACTTTGATATATCTCCTTACTGTCCACTAGCTGTGCGCACCAAACCCTAATAACAGAGTTGCATCTATCGACCTAAACGCATAAGACCTCAAACTACAAGTATACAATGCGTAAGCTTTTTCAAAATGTGAGACATGAAATTATTACCGTCGCTTTTTCCACCATCTCTCCTTCACAATTTCTCTTTTTTCTTTGAATGCCCCAAATTACAAATAGACAACTTTCACTGAGGTTTTGTGTTAAGATTAGGAGCACAACATTATTTTATTAATTTACGCCGTATCAAAACACAAGGGGCTTGCAATAAGTTTGAGTGATAGAATCCTGATTAGACCTTGTGTAATCTCTCTGACTATATAATCATCAAAAAAAGAATATAGCTCGAAAAGAATTTAGAATATTGCCAAAATCTTTGAAGTTAGAATACAGTCGACGTTATCTCGAACACTCGCTATCTCGAACTTTCACTATGTCGAACTATTTTTCCCGGTTCCTTAAACTTTTCAAGCAACTCCAGGCCAAAAAACGCTCGTTATCTCGAACTCCGTTATCTCGAACTTTCACTATCTCGAACCAATTATTTGGTCCCTTGAACTGTTTTTTGCTCGTTATCTCAAACTTTGGTTTGAATTTCGTTTGAAAATTGAATGAAGGACGTCCCATTTCTAATGTTCGAAATGTAGAATTCTATTAGGACAAGGTTTTGGTATTTTTCTTTCTTTCAAAATGGCAGCCAAGAGAAAGCTAGCTGTGAAAACCTTAACTGAAAAATGTCAGGCTTTAAAGGACTTAAAAAAAGGTATTCTAAATAAAGATGTTGCAGAAAGGTATGGGGTGCCAAAGAAAACTGTTTCTACTTGGGTTAAAAACAAGGAAAAGCTTCTCTCTGCGCTGGAAAAATCTTCCAACAAGCAAAAAAAAGGCAAAGCAATTACACAGATGTATATAATGTTGTCTTTAAGTGGTTCTTGTCTCAACGAAGTAAGAGTATACCAATCGATGGGACGTACATTAAAGAAAAAGCAATGAAGTACGCAAAGGAGTTAGGCATGACAGACTTCAGACAAAGCTTCAGATGAATGTCTTGGACGCTGGGAAAAAAGGTGAGACTTTATTTCGTATTATTTAGTATATATGTATACATTTTGTAGTCAACAATGTTTACAACTGTTGTTTGAGGATCTCAACCCACTTTTCGATTCCAGTGAACATCAGCTTACATGGCACTTGCATGCCTTCACCGTCACCCAAATTCACTGGCTTTCCGGTAATAACTAATTTGCACGAGCTCAGTTCATCAGCTCTGAGAAAATAAAATAGTTTTTGCAAATTTACCAGGTTTTCGAAGTAGTAAATGCCCAACTACCTTAAGGGAAGAAATTTTCGCGCGAAGAAATTTTGGCGAATCATTTAATCCCCCAAATCTGACAAAATTTGGGGGAATTAATTTTAGCGAATCGCTGAGTAATGCATTTATTTAACACATTGAAAAGCGAGGATAATTGAGTCATACTCGAATCAAAAACCAATATTGTACATATTGATTAGCTTGAAACTAACTGTAAGCCTTAGAAATGAGTAATTCGTACTTCGTAGACCTATGTAAAATAATTGATAAGTTAGAAAAGTCAAATTTGATGGGAATACACCTTTCCCGAGATTTTCTTCTGCTGCGTGAAAACGAGGCTGAACTTGCGGAAAAAAATATCAAAATAAACTATTTCAGCATGGAGGACGCACAGAATCTTATAAAGTTACTGCTGAAAAATGTTGATGAGAAAATCAATATTGTTGTTATGAAAGAAGAAAAGAAATTGAAGTGGGGAAAAGATCTTTTAAACTTGCCATTGTTTACAATAAAAGAGATAGAAAAGCATCGTTTAAAGAGTGGTAAAAGAGGAAAGTCGATAGTAAAAACAATGAACAGGGGCAGAAAATTCAAGGAAGAGGGATATGTTCTGAGAAAAGCTTTGTTTACGAGATTAACAAAACGCTTTTTTTATGTTAAGGGACAATGCAAAGCTAGTATGAAAAGAGAAGTATGACAGTTGGTTTGAGAAAAGACAATGGAGACGTTTGTGAGGCTAAATGTGATTGTCCGGCTGGGAAATCTGGATACTGTAATCATGTTATGGCTCTTTTAAATGAATTAGCAGATTATTCACTGCATCAACTAAAGAAAATTCCTGAGGAAATTGCTTGTACAAGTACATCAAGACGATGGGGTGTACCCTCAGACAATGCCAAGTACCCCCAACCAGTTATGGATATTTATATTCAGAAGCAAGAAAAGTCTAAAGGTGTTACATGTACTCTTTATAATCCCAGAACAAATGTGGAAAATGATAATTTGATTGAACGAACAGCTATAGCACATCTTAATCTGGTTACAAAGGATAAAAGAATTGGATATGGCCATGTAATAAATTATTCTTTGCCAAAAGTATCCACTGCTTATGGTGATTTTTTTACTGGTTCTCCACTGTCACATCAACTAAGTGTATTTGAAGCAAATTTTAATGTTGTTAC
>RDPX01000020.1:2615951-2673264 GCA_003991215.1 Morbakka virulenta
TTTTTCTTCCTTGTCCCAAGCTAACTTTGATGTCTTTTGCCTCAAAATGAAATTCACAAAGTACAGTAGTCCTCTTTATTTGAAAATTATCTCCAGTACCTTTCCTTCTATATTGATTTATTATACGTTTCCACTGACGATAAAGCTTAGCATCTTTGGGTAGTGTAAAAAACCAATGCCAGTTGGATTCATTTTGCTGTCATACGTTCTACTTTTGCAATTTGGCATGCAGCAGTACACTCCCAAACCGCCTTTTTCAATTTGTTTTGGTCTAGAGGCAGACGAACCAGCATAATTTTCTGAAGACTCCATTTTTATATTAAGCAATCAATTTCTCATAACACAAGAAACGCCAATTTCTCTTTCAAAGCACTTGCTGGCTGCATGTTTTGATTTTTTCGCAAGTTCCGCCTCGTTTTCATGCAGCGAAAAAAAATCTCGGGAAAGGTGTATTAATTTTGGCGGATTAAAAAGATTTAAATTTGTCGGGAATTAATTTTGGCATTCATTTTTTATGATTTTAGACACAATGTAACCTTCAAGACAGTTATTGGGAAACGTAATTCTGTTCAACCTGAAATGGCAGCCTCCTGGTTCAAAACCACTTTACCGACAATTCTATCCAATTACGAACTTGAAGACATATTCAACGCTGACGAGTTTGGCCTTTTTTATCAATGCCTGCCAAACAAAACTCTTCATTTAAAATCCGAAAAGTGTTCTGGTGGTAAGAATAGTAAAATAAGAATAAGTGGTCTAGTAGCAGCTAATGCCGTGAGGGACAAACTTCCAATGTCTGTAATTGGAAAGTCAAAGACACCGAGGTGCTTTAAAAATGTCACATCTTTGCCGTACAAAGCGCAGAAGAAAAGCTGGATGGATAGTGCTTTCGTGAGCTGGATGCGATGCTTCAAAAACAAAATCAAAAAATTGCCTTAATCATCGACAACTGTCCAGCACATCCAGCAATTGCTGATTTATAAAACGTCAAATTGATTTTCCTGCCTCCTAACACGACGTCAGTTTCACAACCTATGGATTAAGGAGTCATAAAATGTCTTAAGGCTGTTTGTCGCCGACAACTGGTTAACATAATGATTCAAAGACTTGAGCAAGATCAAGATTTACCAAAGACTTCAATTCTTCACGCGCTACAAATACTATATACTATACTACATATCACTATTGATGGCAACACAGGGAAAATTTTGACAGCTTCGTGTTTCTGAGATCCGTTGTACCTGGTAGTACTAGTGATATTAAAAGGAGAATTGCTTTATCATCTTCAGCATTTGGAAGACTCAATGAGAGGGTATGGGAAAACAAATCAATACCTTATAAAATAAAGACCAGGTTATATTACGCCCTAATCGTTCCAATCGCAATTTATGCATGTGAAACCTGGAGTCTAAGAAAATAAGAAATGCAGAATCTTCTTGTTTTTAAACACAATTGTTTAAGGTCAATAATTGGTAAGACATTAGAGGATAAAGTTAAAGTTGAGACAATAAGAAAAGAGCTTGGTGTTGACAGAAACATCATTGAACTCATACGAAAACGAAGAATGACCTGGTTTAGTCATGTTGCAAGGAGAGGAGAGGAAAGTTATGTATACCGTGCACCCTCCTCCTCAGGTTCCGTGTCCCAGTTGAACGTTGACGATCGTGTCTCTCCACAGATTCCTGTCCTTCGCTGCCCTCAGGAGCTGAAGCTTGCTCTTTGTAGACCATGCTGCTATACTTCCTATGAATGTGGTTCTTGGTCTTCCCCTGGCTCCTTTCCCATCAATCTTGCCGGTCACTGACAACTCTTCTAGTTCCCCTTTCTTCATTACACGTCCTAGGAATGACAGCTGTTTTTTCGAATGGTGGACAGTAGCTTCCTTTTGCTTCCTGTTTGTCTCAGTACCTCTTCATTGGTAACATGTTCTGTCCATGAAATCCTTAGTATCCGGCGTAGAAACCACATCTGGTGGGTCTGGTGAAAAGACACAGCCTTGCCTGACTCCTCTTTGAATATTGCCTTTTTTCCAACTTCGTTCTGCACTCTTACACCCGCAGTCTGCTCCCAGTATAAGTTCCTTATGAGTCTAATGTCCTTTCCGTCTATGTCCAGATCTTTCATCATCTCTATCAGGCAATCATGTTTCACTTTGTCAAATGCTTTTGAGTAGTCGATGAAACACATGTATAGATCACGTTGCATTTCTATGGCTCGTTCCGACAGCATTCTTATCGCAAATATAGCATTTCTTGTTCCTGCATCTTGAACAAAACCGAATTGCTGCTTCCCTATCTCTGGTCTGATTGCTCTCCGTGCTCTTCCTATTAGGACCTTAGTTATATGACTCATTAGACTGATGGTCCCGTGGAGCTCACACTCGGTAGCACCTGGTTTCTTGGCAAGAGTGATGAATACAGATTTGGTTAAGTCTGAAGGGATTTCTCCGCTGTCGTATATGTCGTTGAGTAGTTCAGTGACTTTGCATATCCCAAACTCCTCGAGTGCCTTTATAATCTCGATGCAGAGTCCGTCTGGACCCGTGGCTTTATTTGTTTTCGTCTTCTTAATTGCCTCTTTCACTTCACATGGTAGAATTCTGGGTCCTTCACTGACTTTCTTGATGGTTGGCTTTCTTGATGGTTGGCTTTCCTCCCCTTTCATCCATGAATAACTCGTCAACATACTCTGCCCAACGCCCCATCAACTCATAGATCCGTCTTTTGCCTTAATGCATCCGCTTGAGCAGCAGGGTCTCTTCCCTTCCAATGCCTTAATCTTTTTGTGCATAAAGCTAGGATCCGCGGTCTTGCAGTTTTCAATTTCTCGACATTGCTCATTTATCCATGCCTCTTTCGCTTTTCTACAGTTGTTTCTTATGTCACGGTCCAGAACATTGTATTGAGTCGAGTCTCTTTCCAAAATTTTCTGTCTCTCTCTCATCTTTAGTAAAATTTCTGGTTTCATCCAAGCTTGCTTTTGCTCTTTTTCTTTGAGTTGAATAACTTCTTTCGCTGTTTATACTATTGCTTCTTTAAACACTTCCCACTTACTGTCTTCTTCCGTTTCGAGCATTTCGAACCGGTTCTGCACCGCAACTGCATATCTGGCTCTAAGCTCCTGGTTTTCACGCAAAAGATTCTATTGTAGCTTCGATTCTGGAGATGTACGTTTTAAGCGACGAAGTTTCAGTCTGACTGTACATACAACCGGATTGTGGTCGCTCCCACAGTCTGCTCCAGGGTAGGATTTCGCTTGCTGAAGAGCATTTCTAAAACGACTGTTGATGGGCACATTGTCGATTTGATTTTTGTATCTCTCTCCAGGTTCTTTCCAAGTCCACAGGCATCTGTTATGATTTCTGAACCATGTGTTCATAATCACCTTACCATGTGCTGTGCACCAGTCTACCCATCTTTCTCCTCTTTCATTTTGTGTTCCTTGGCCATGCTCTCCCATTCCAACCTTTGCATTTAGGTCTCCAATCGTCATGACAATATCTTGAGATTTACGGTGCCTCATAGCTTCCTCAAGCTGTTCATAGAACATATCTATCTCCTCATCGTTGCTGTCGGCTGTTGGTGCATACACTTGGATGACAGGTAAACCAAAAGGCTGCCCTTTCAGCTTGACAAGCAGAACTCTTTCGCAAAGGGCCCAATATCCAGAAACACATTTGCTCAGTTCTTTCTCCAGAATCATAGCAACTCCCCTTTCATGCTTATCTCCTCCAGAGTATATGACCTTATATCCTTCCATGTCGGAACATCCTGTATCAGTCCATCTTGTTTCACATAAACCCAGCATATTGATATTCAGTCTTTCCATTTCCATCTTCACATTTGCCAATTTCCCTGCTTGATACAAAGTGCGTACGTTGCTTGTACCAATTCGTAGAGTGGTTTTGTTTCTGACAGTAGCAGGCTGACGGTCTGGTCTCACCTGTCGAACATGAGTGTCCCTACCGAGTGAGGTGTTGATGGCTGCATGGTCATCAATCCCATTCACGCTGTTAGCATTAGGCATTAATCTGTGCATTGTTATGATTGTTCTAGGCAGGATACAGTGGTGGTTTGGCATTGTCTTCCATTGGCGGATGGCCACTCATACTAATGTCTCATTCGTTCTCTCAGCATACCGCGATACGCGTGCAGGTTACGCCTTCGTTGCCGTTGGTCTTGGTCTAAGTGGCGACTCTTCCGCCAACTCCGCCATTTCCTGACTTCATGCGCTTCAGTGCGAGACATGCACTTCTCACCAGCAACAAGTTGCTGGCTACCCTCATGTCGTTTAGCCCGCCAGCTGAAGCGGTTTACCAGGGTGTGGCTGCTGCCGCGCACAAGCAGCTACTTGGAGCCAGACATGAGAGTTGGGTAACTTCAGGAGACCAGTAGATCCACCGCTTGGAGGCCAGCTGATGGTTGCTACTGGATGGTACTCCGTCCGGACACCCCTACACTCCATACTGTGCATACAAAGATGAATTTCCTGGCAGATGACCACGAGGAAGACCACCGAAGAAATGGATCGACCAGTTATGTGACGATACAGGGCTACCTCCTTTGACACTTGAACCTAAGGCAAGAGACAGGGATGGTTGGAGGAAGTTTGTGACGAAGAAGTGTGCAAAGATCTCATTGGGATTACGCAAATAAGTCAAGTTAAGTCAAGTCAACAAATACTTGTTGCTTCATGAGACACCGTTACGAAAAAAACTATCATAAATTGTTTTAGAAAAGCCAAGATTTTTACTAAAGATCAAGAAAATTAAATTGAAGACAGTGGCGATCCTTTTAAAGAATTGGAAAAGGATCTAACTGAATTGCGAAATATCGATCCAACGTTAGTTCCTCAAGATCTAACTGCTCATGAAACAGTTAACGTTGATGGAAATGTCGTTCTCACTGACAACCCCAAAACAGATAAAGAGACTTTGGAATCAGTAAGGTCAGATAAAAATGAAGAAATCAATGAAGACAACACAGAGATAATGGACGTATTCCATGAACCAATCGACAAACCAACTAAAACTGAAGTTGAAAGTGCACTGAAGACTCTACAAAACGTATGTCTCTTCAATGCAAATGGGGATGACATGCCTCAGCTTCTACAGCGCTTCGAATCTTTGTTTGTGAAAGGCGAATTAGAAGCCAAAAAGTAGACTAGTATTTTAGATTTTTTTTAAAAAATAATGTAAGCAGGGATTTGTACCTTAGCGGTAGAAATTTTCGGATTTCGCGGGTATTAATTTTAACGAATTTAACCCTAAATCGTGATATTTTCTTTAAATTTATGGGGAATTTTTAAAGCTTCTTGGAAATTTTGTATTTGCCAGATATGAATTTTCGCGAAATCGGCCAAACTTCGCGGAAGGTGCGAAAATTAGTACCCGAGAAAGTTCTACTCCTAACGTAAAAAAATTCCATGTATCTAATTTACTACGACTTCAATAAGTGTGAATACCTCGACTCAATTTCCCCTTCCTTCTTTGATGTCCAGAAAAATAACTTTGGGTTTTAAAAATGACGTGATCTTATAGATTAATTTTGATTTTTTCACTCAATTTCAAAATTTTCACTATCTCAAAGTTTCACACGAGTTGCATTCGTTATCTCGAACATTCGCTATCTCAAACTTTTTCACCAGTCCCTTGAGAGTTCGAGATAACGAGCGACTGTATTTAGAATCCTCTCTCCGATCGTACGATCCTTCCCTGTCAACCATTTTTCTAGTTCGGCTTTGATTTATTTGCATAACAAAAGCAACATAACATTTACAGTTATATTCACAAGTGGCATATCCAATTTTCTACAAATCATTTGCATGACGTCTAGTAGTGGAAGCAAACAAACAAAAACAATTTGAAATAAAAGAGCATATCAAGATGGAGTATTCAGAAGCTGATATTCAAGCTATGTCCCATAAAGGAGAAAAACTCAAAACCTATACAATACAGTTCAATTGAAAACCTATAGGACATAGAGGCAAAAAATGTAGAAAAAGGAGCCAAACGATTTGGAGTCGAATCAAAATGAATATGTGAATGGCGTAACAATTTTGAACAGATTCAAGCACGAGGCTGAAAAAAGGGCTTTTCGAGGAAACTAAAAGGCTGGTATTAGACGTGAATGCGGAAGATCAACTTTTCCGATGGATTTACAGTCATCGTTTTGCTTGTATGGATACATGATTATATTTAGGAATAATTTTTGTACAATAATAAGCGTAAAAGTGAGCCAACTGGCTAGGATGGCTTCGCAGATAGCATAGGTTGGCCGGAGAATTTACACAGCAATGTATTTTCCTTTAGACCGCCGCTTAACAAAAAGATCCAGCCCTTCTTATCGACAAACCCATATCGTAAATTTTGTACGTCTGCCGACTCGTAGCACACCATTCATTTACCTTATCCAATATTTATGGCATAGATGGAATCCCAGTTTGAATGGAAATGGTAACTAGTTATACTACTCACAAGACATGCAAAGCTGATATATCACTAAAGTCTTCAGGCCACAAGAAACTCGTGTTTTCGTTTGTCTTACAATGAAACCTTATTGGACTAAAGTTATTAAATTTGTATTGGAGCAAAACAAGAAGCTAAACCCTTATATGACTAATTTAAATGCATTTGGAGTGGTATCCATCTCAAACAGATGGATTAATTAAAAGTTGACACTTGTTACATCAACGAGATTTTAGGAACGTTTGCCTTTGGACTGAGGGTCATAGTATGGGGTTTCTACGATTCTTACTTAATGGACAGTGTACGTGACAGGCTAAAAGAACTAAAATCGAACATTCCTGATGATGACTGTGATGACTGCTGCAGTCATTATTTATTCTTTTGTTTGATGAGTACATTTTAAACCCTAAAGATAAAATGTTTCAGAATTGTTTTGGATTTTTTTATATTCTTTTAACCCTCATCCTCGAGTGGCTTTTAGCCTTGATGTGTGCTGACTCACTAGTACATAAAAAAATCCAACAATTTTTCGGTAATAAAAAAATTAACTTTGTCAAACCAGTTCTTCATTTATCTGAGCTTATCTTACATTTTACTTTATTTCATTCACAGATTTTAACAGGATCCACTTGGAAAGCAGTGATATTTATGATTTTAATTGTAAATAACATTTTAGGATTAATCCTGTGTAAGTATCTGAAAAAAAAATTAAAAAAATATTGCGTTGGTCTCCAGAAACGTAGTCAGTTTGGTGTTATGTTCAAAATGTTCACAAAATTTAATGTCGTTTAGTATTAGGGGTGTTTTTTTCTCAGTAAAAAACAAATGAGATAAGAACCATTTCAACAGCTACTTTAACGACACGTTTGTAAGTCATAAAACGCAGCATTTTCAGCAACATAGTCCTTATTAAGTAGAACATTGACAAAAGTTGTTTTCGCCTTTTAAAAATTTGTTTTGGAGCTATCTTTTTTTCAAACTTTTTTTGCGTTTGAAAGTACCTCAACCCCTTTCGTCGACTTCAAAAAAAACTTTTTTTCATTTTCGTTCGCTTTTTGTTTGTTCTTCTGGGTTCTTTTCTTCTCAGAGTTTCAACTACGTCCTGGCAATGGTCTGATTTTAGTTAATACAATTTAATCTCAAACGCAACAAACAAAAAAGTTGAAAACTAAAACATATCCTCTTATTGACCCCTTTCCGTTCCCAGCTACAATTATTCCATACCTTCACCTGTTCCAGCTACAACAGCTGGTCATCAGTGGGAGACCTCTTTCCAAAGCGTTTCCTATAGTAATCTTACTAATAAACAATACTCGATGGCGTGGCAAAGCAATATATTTATTTCAGCAATTTCTGAAGTTTCATGAGAAGTCCTTGGTTTAGTGCAAGGGTTAGTACAACTTCATTTCATGGGCCTGACTAATCGTCGGGAATAGATCCAAACAATTAAAAAAACTCGCAATGTAGGTATACTACGAAATCTTCAGTTAGACGAGATACATCAGGTGCTCCCAGTTCACTGTTATTCCTTTCTACTCCTGAGCATGGTAAAAGAACTAACATCTTCTGATGGCCTCATTTCTCATTGAATATAGATGCAAAATTCGCCTTTATATAGAAAATAAATGAATAAACAAATCAATTTACAAGGAGCTGACAAACCAATCGTCATTGTGACGACGTTCGTCAAATCCGACTTAACAAGTATTATTGCGAAGAGTCAATTCAAAATCCATCGGAAAGAAGTACCACCCAGGGCTCATGCGTCACCATCTATTTAACTCAAACTGTCCATCACCCTGACAAACTGGAGGGTGATGAAAGAAAGAGCAAAACTGTGAGCATGAAATCTCAGTTGGTATGACGAAATGACTTCAAGTACTGTTCTTCCGGACTTGGTCACGTGTATCTCGCCTTGAAAATGATGTTCAGAAAAATCATTGCTTATGTATGTCCAAAATTTGACACACTCCCCCAAATTGATACAAATAGTAACAAATTTAATCGATGTTCTGCGCTAATGTCTCTATTTTTTTCCTGTAACTGGTCTTGAGTTGGAATTTTCGAAATCTCAGCTGCATTTCTTCTCGGTCTGAATTCTTTTACAGTTGGATCCAGTGTGTATTTTCGTTGATCACATGTTAACGCTAAAGGGTAAAGATCCTCCAGAGCTCGTTCTATTCGATCTCTATTAGCTTTTAACCTGGCTTCCCTTATGACATCATTTGTTGGTAACCCTGCGTAGGCACGCTCATAATTCGTGACGCTTCTGTTCTTCTTTATTATGTTGCAATTATAATCACAGGTGGTCTCATATTTCAAATTAGAGTTTCGGAACCAATATGCTCGATAGGATTTTTATTGTGTTAATTAATGTAGCTCCACAGTAGATTTAGATAAGACATTTACAGGTCCACACAGGAAATGCATCCAGCCATTAATACTTACTGTGAATTACACAGTATCCTGTTATTCTTAAATCTGATGGAACAGAATTTTCTGTTGTTTAGAGCATTGAAAAACATTACCTTAAAAGTTGCAAAGACACATTCTGGAGAAAAGAAAAGAGTTAACAAGACCTTGTAAGAGTAGGAGCGCTGTCTCTGACGAAATAATGAATTTCGAGAATTGATACAAGTCTTTTACTGGATATTTACTTACAATTTGATTAGTACGCCTCTTTGAATCAGTTTAGATTAGTTCATAAGTTATTTCACCATCTTTGCCTTGGATCAGTTTTTCGACGATTTCAGTTTTTCATTGCACTTGCTTCTCGTCTCCTCTTATTATCACAACATTGCCTATATTCAGCGTCTGTTCTTTCTTGATTTCTTTGCACCTTGGATTCGACTTTCCCATGGCTTCGTACAACGCCTGCTTCATTAGGCCTACAATTCTTTCAAACTGGTCTCCCCACCACGGGCCCGACTCAAGTTAAATTACCTCTTGACAAGAAATCGTGCATTTCCTCTTGTTTCATGACTTCCTTGATCCACTTTGCTGCAGCGACGAAGCTTGAAAAATTGTCGGAATAAATCTTCTCTGGCCTGCTCCTGCTAGCTATGAATGCCTTAAAACTACCAAGCAACTCATCCAAGGTTTGATCTGGTAACAAATCAAGGTACACGGCTCTTCCTTCTGTCTTTTGATTCGTTGCGTAACTGATGGTACCAGCAAAATCAACACCCATCACTTGAAATGGTCGATTTTCCTGCCTTCTGTCAGTATGTGGATTTCCTTCTCTTGGCCTTGTGAATGCTATTGTGCGGAATCTTTTACATGCATTTCATCGGTGTTTTACTCTCCTTTTCATTCTCCACAGCTGTGGTATCCAGTATTGTCGTCTAACCTCTGTCATGGTGAATTCATCTCCCCGTGCAATGCTTTGCTTTGCTCTTGTTCGACAAGATTCTCACTATAAAAATCTTTGGTCAGAAGATACATTGGGTAATCTCCTTCCAGTCTTCCCATGCAAACATAAGTTCCATAGTCGTTCTTTTGAAGGTTTAGCCGCTCCTTGTCTTCCCTGAACTTGTCTGTAGGTTTGTGATGGTCTTGGGTACGAGGGTATGTTTGACCCATAATCCTGTTGCACCATTCATCTCATCTGTTGTCAATGGACCCTTCTTCCTTGCTGAGCTTTCTGTTTGACAATTGTTGGCAAGCTTTTTTATCTACGATGTGATCCTGGGTATTTTCCACAACGGTGACTTTTGTAGTAGAGTATGGAATTCATTTTCTTCTTGAACTGCAGCCGACATTATGCTTTTTATACACTTTGCTTCCACTTCCGACTCCTCAGTTGCAGTAGTTGTGATATCTTCAGGCCACTGTTCTTCATCTTTCAGCCATGTTGGACCTTCAAACCATGATTTCTTGCGTTTGTCACCTCTGCTGCCCACGTCTGATGGATTTTCATCTGTACTGACTTATCGCCATGCAATATCAGTGTTTTTAGCTATCTTCTTAACACTGCTTTCGACGAACTGCTTATACTTTTCCCCGCCTTTGATCCAGTGTAGAGCTACTGTACTATCAGACCACACCACCGTCTTGACAATAGGTACCTTTCGTATAGCAATTTTTGCGTTGATAAGGAGGTTCAATGCGATGTGTGCAGCAACTAGCTCGTGTCGTGGTATCGACAGCTTTTTCTTTGCAGGTCGCGATTTTGATCCAAGCATCCCTTGGTTGACACCTCGTTCCTTATGAACCATTGCATACAAAGAAGCTGAAACACCTTCCTTGCTTGCATCTGCGAATGCAGAAGGCCGATGTTATCAGTTGCACTGACATACGCCCTGCTCAGCAATCCACTGTCCGGCTTCCAACAGCTTCACCGTTTCCCTGGCACGGGGAGCTAATGGGGAACTACTCCTTGCTCACAGGAGACCCCAGATTTTGTTTAACGTCATACCCAGGGCTCGTTACGGCAGTACCATGCTGAAAATGGTTTGTTGCGCTTGGCCGTTGTCCAGGTAGATCATCCATCCAACCGCGTTCCACTCAAGCCGTTGACCTTGTACAGGTTCTTCCGCCTTGAAGCAGCATCCATCACTCTACTTGGCAAGGGAGGCTAATCAGGTACTACACCTTGCTCAAGGGTGACGTGAAAACTATGCATTGTGGGGTAGGGCCTGTTTACTTCCTTAAGGCCTCCTGGCCCGCATACCCACTCCTCCATGTGTAACTAAGTTTTTTGTAGTTTAAGATGCCGCTCTCCTGACTGTAGAACAGAATTACCATTTAGTGGCAAAACCGACAAATACCAAGTTTGATTTTTCGCCTTGTAAAGAGCGGTTTGTCCACTTCCACTGCCGTATTTGCTCCACCAATTAATATAGGATTGGCAGGAAGGTCTGCAGCACATACCTCTTGCAAATAATTATCTAAACCAATTCTAGCGTATTTTCTTATTCCAAGTCTTCATTCACAAATGGTGTCTTTATATCCTCTTTCGACCAACAATATACAAATAAATTATACCTCTATAGCCCAGTCTCAAGCCCTCCAGCCAGGTATATTTTCTTTTTGAAAATTCTGTTCTGTAGTCACAACAGTGGCATATCTTGTCACCCTGTTCTCTTAGTTGTAATGCCATTGCATGGTCATTTGGACAAAGTCTCGGACTATGCGAAATCTCTCGTTGTTGCAAATTTTGCACACCAGACGCTTATTCATGAACAACACCAGAAAGAGTCAACAATTCCATTTTCACCGAACCCAACTACTTCAACATCAGCAACAACCTTATTTGTACATGGAAAAAATCAGACACTTGAACAGATAGCGAAATTTATAGAAAATAATTTTTTGCAACGTATTAATCAGCTCATTAGTATTCTGAAGGCTTGTTAATTTTCACGTGAAAAACGGGATTTCGTATTGGTGGTTGTTTTTTCTTGGGGGTGGGAGGTGGGAGGTGATAACCGACAAGTATCCATTTTTCTTTTATTCCTGTTCACAAAGAAAAAACGTAATTTGGTATTTAAGACCTTTTCCCAAATTTACAAGAATGTAAATCTAAAACCTAAAAGGGAAAAGTTATTCTGCATTCAAAACCAATAGGCTCATAAGTCATAGAAAGTATGTAATGAAACCCCTGAATTATTATTAGTGATACCACATATTGCATGCATGTCATTGAAAATCAATCCCACCCCAATAAATTCTCTCTAACGAATTTGGACAAATTAGAAAGTAAACCTTTGGTAAAACTGGGGTGGACATGTCCACTCAATGGTTACGTCATGGTTTTTGACCCACGAATGTCTTTTACCAACAATTCTGGAACTCCGAAGTACACTGGTCTTTATTTACAAAAAGCTGCAGTCACAGTTGGTTGTAGAATCTTCATAATCTTCATTCAACCTTTGATGGTCAAAGAATCACCAATTTTGGTCCTGTTTTCACGTTTGTATTGGGAAGCAGTTGTATTAGTAGGGTAGGGTAAATCAGTAAGTTCTTGGTAGGACGAGCGGTTTCCGAGGCCAAATTCAGCGCTGAATCCAAAAATTAACGTATTTTTGTCCTTCATGTATGCTTTTGGTCAGAAAAATGCATTTTATCAAAATGGCGACCGGAAATGACCAGAAAAACCAACAAAATGAAACCTCGAGTAAACATGCCCACTTCCGATATATCTATTCATATGGTTTTTCATGAAAACAATCCATTTTTGTAAGTATTTTGGTCGTATCTCCCTCTACTGATGCGTTGTGGGCAAAACTTTGTTTTTCCAAATCCAGAAAATAACGTTTTTTGTAAAATAACCGGAAACGTGACTTGTATCATTCGCACAGTAGTGCCTACGCGACTTCTCACACGCGTAAGAGTCAACAAAAGCCATTGCCTTTATCTTCTGCCTGCAAAGTAGAATTTTATTTTCATTGCCATGGATGATTATACATCAACCACAATGATGAGGAGTGCTGCAATAATTCGTGATCTAAATGGTTTGATTTATATAGAGCAGTATGAATTTTTCGTGAAATCAAAGTTACAAGCTGGTGCTCATTTGATCGGACGTATGTTATTCTTGTGTGGAGTTCGAACGGGCAAGAAGACAGTTTCACAGGATGAAGCAAGTAGAATTGTTGCCAAAGAACTGTGTGATTACTGGATATCCAAAAATGTCTATCCAATGAACGAGAAAGCAGTGGCAAAGAAAATAAAGGACGTTTTTTTCAATACAATGATTAAACAACAGCGGAACATTAACCTCAAAAAGACAACCTTATGGTGCGAAAAAGCTGCCAGCTCCAATAGACGAATGACAAGCATCGCGTACGATATAAGAACAAGTGATTCTGGGTATCAGAGAAAAATGGAGGATATACATGGAGTGAAAATGATTGCGGAGGACGAAAGTTTTTATGCTGACAATTGTAAAGGTGCATATGTTGCCACCTGTAACTTGTCTACTGTTTTCAAGAAATGGATAAAAAAGACTAAACGTATTTCCAAACGGGAACAATCAGATGAGAAAAAAAATGAGAATATATCACGAAAGCTTCAATACGATGAAGCAGCAAAGGATACTAGTACTAGTGATAGTATTGACGATCCTGACTTTATCATTTTATCCGATGTCTGTCAAGTGCATGACAAACCTACCACCCACTCAAAACCTCCAGCAGCTACTGTATCTTTACCACGGTCCGATTTCCCACAGATTTCCGTTCGAACGAGCCGCAAATGTTTAGATGAACGAATCGTTCGGTGCACTCACTATACAGTGTTTAGCTGATCATCAAGTAAGTCGAGGCGATATCGCCGGTATTATAGTGAAAACTGCTAATAAAATGTTTGGACAACACTGGACTCTTCATTCGCTTTTGGACTATAATACTTCTGGAAATGAATCATTAGCTACACATGATGACGATTCCACAAGCAGTGAAGAATCATTGCCTTTGACTGTGAAACGTCGACGTTCAACGGCTGATCTCAGTAATGTTTTCCCTTCCCCCAGAACCATAGACAAATATTTAGAGGATGCCTCTTTACTGAATCTTCAAATGGCAGCGCAATTCATCATAGAGAAGAATGAGGATGACATTGTGATGATCGGTTTGGATGACACCACCAAAGTCGCAGGTTATCGATTATATGATGTAAAAGCTGATCATATTACAGTTTCTAGACTTGATAAACAACGGAAGACTCTGACAGCGAGCTATCTCGAAAATGTGAGCCATGGTGGTGCCGAAGGAGCTGCGGTTTATGAATCTACAGTGGAGAACATAAAATCCTCAATTGATTTTTGGATGTCTGGTCGTGCTGGAGACTGCACTACACTGTTGATAAACCTTGGTGTAGAAGACGAGAAGGTGCTGAAACGATGTGCCTATATAATCCTTGGCATAGATCATTCCATTGATAAAGTGTTTCGAAATACTGAACAAAAAATCGGACTGCACAAATTGTTGGACATTTCAGCTGGGCAGAAAGCCTTCCTGTCATCGTCAACCTTCATCCACACTCTGGGCCAAATAGCTGTAGCTAAGTTACTGTCTCCCAGTCATGCCAGTCACTCCCTATCATTGTACAATAAATACAAGAACTGGTTGCAGCTGCAGCAGATTGACCATACTGGATTCAGGGGATTTACAAGCAATCAATTCGGACGCATAGCGGAAATCGCCAAAGAATTCATTCCAAGGCACCAATCCATCCTAGACTTCTTCGAGGCAATCGTCGATAAAAACTCGAACCAACTGGTTTTAGCAATCTCAACGTATATTCAGAACGACTGCTTCACCATTTGCTCGGAAATCTATTCTGACATAGGAGATGAAACAAGAAAGCACTGTTGATCAGAGACAGAACTGGATTAGTGTGAGAGAGTTCTTCTCCAAGAAAATACCTGAAATGGGAGATATCAAGGACAAATCTGATCAAGTTTCCGGTCGTCGAGGTCTGGTCCAGGCTGTGATCGACGAAATACTCGAGACTTTGAATTGCCAACTCAGCGAAATGGATTTTTTCAACCCAATAACCGGTGGTGAACCGACGCACTCCGAGAACGCCTAAATTAAACTATGCTCCTCTAACCAACCTAGGATGTGAGAGCGAATTCGCCAAGCTGGACAACAGACTGAAAATTTGTGGTGGCACAACGTCTGTTCAAACGATATCCAGGAAAAATGTGGTAACTACAAATGCATATTTAGTTGATTCAAAGTTCCTGGAAATGTCGGAAACAGAGAAACGGCGAGAGTGGAAATGGGCACGGAATTCTGAGGAAGTTCGACGTATCAGGAATATAGAAGCAGATTTTCTGGCTACTGTGAAACAGTCTCGAAAGCTGGCTCTACTGAAGAAAGCCGAGTTGAAGAAGAAAAAACATACCAAAACATTGGACATGCTCGAAAAATGCAAAGTACACGGCGGACCTATCACACCGAACAATATTACACTACTGGATACTCTCGAGGAAAGGGAATTGCTCCTTGAAATTGCCTCAAGCTGACGATAGCTCCTGATATTCGACAACGGCGACGCCTGAAGCTGGATGGAAAATACAAAATGGAAAAATTCACTGTAGAAGAACTGAAACATT
This sequence comes from Morbakka virulenta, assembly GCA_003991215.1. NCBI lineage: Eukaryota > Metazoa > Cnidaria > Cubozoa > Carybdeida > Carukiidae > Morbakka > Morbakka virulenta. Next base: position 2,631,482 of record RDPX01000020.1, read on the forward strand.
TAATAAAGAATGCATTGANGCCGAGTTGAAGAAGAAAAAACATACCAAAACATTGGACATGCTCGAAAAATGCAAAGTACACGGCGGACCTATCACACCGAACAATATTACACTACTGGATACTCTCGAGGAAAGGGAATTGCTCCTTGAAATTGCCTCAAGCTGACGATAGCTCCTGATATTCGACAACGGCGACGCCTGAAGCTGGATGGAAAATACAAAATGGAAAAATTCACTGTAGAAGAACTGAAACATTTAATAAAGAATGCATTGAAACCCGAAAACAAACTATCATATGATATGGACACCCTCCTGAAATCAGTTCTCACCTAGGTATAATGTGGAATCGTCAAGTACGAGGGATATGGTCATTCCTATTGTAAAAAATTATTCAACGACCTTTAGAAACCTTGAGAGGACGCATTAGAAGCTCCGAAAATAATTACTACTTCCAAAAAAGTGACTTTTCGCGGCCATTTTTTAAAATGGCGACTTTTCTGACCGAAATCATTCTCCAATGTACATTTTCTCACCGGATTTGATCTCTACGGAAAAAATGGCCTATGAAAACACTCGTCTTTTTTTCGTTTTGCGAAAAAGTTACTGATTTACCCTACCCTAGTATTAGTGAAGGGCACCCGTCTAAAGTTAATTTAATGTCATTTTTAAGTAGATTTAAGTACACTTGATTTTCAAACTTTATTTGTGTCAACAGAAAAAGAAGAGCATTGCATAAGTCGGTAAATCTATGAATATATTCACACATTTTTATTCTTTGAAGGATGTTTCCTATACAAACTCTTCTATTACTACTTCTCGTACCAGCTGCATCTGCCTTTGGTGTACATTATCTGACAAGTTTTAACTTTGTTGTTTAACGACGTTTTTATCCAGAGGTTCATGTCAGTTAACTTCTCTGAACAAATAACTACCAGACTATATCAGACCATATATCGCCTTTTAATATATATATATATCAATAATATACGGGTACCTGATTCTTAAACGATGGTAGGAAACACTCCGAAGTTATTATTAATTTAATGGCATTAAATACCTTGGTTTAGCCCTGTATTGCATCGTGCTAACAGATGAATCAGACATCAATAAGGATAATGTTTTTTTAATAGATTTGAGTGCAGAATAACTGAATATAATGAATGCCAAAAGAAGCTTTTGACGTAAAGTTTCTCGCAGGTAATCTTTTTAAAAATTTATAAAAGTTATTTTCTTAATTTGTAGTTTCATTGAATGGATCGTCTCCTACTTAAAGATAAACATTTTGAAAATCTCAGGTGTCTCTATTCAAAAACTTAAGATCTTAATACAAGTATGTAATCAATATTTAAGCAACGCTATATTTTCTCGTCACTTGTAAAAAGTTACTAAGAATGAAAGAGATTTCTTTTAGTTTTGCTTTGTCTCAGACCAGCGGATTATCTTATAGAAATTAAACAACTACCCTGCATGGTATACCATAGATGATCGTTTTACATTGTTATACTATAAAAATGCATGAATAAATACACAAATAACAACAATGCGACAATACAGCTGTAAATAAAAAAGCAATGAGAACTGTAGAACGGATGTAATTATTTCCCTCTCGTTGCTAGAAAAAAATTCATCTTTTGAGTATTGTGATGCAGACGTGTTTTGAAACACAGAGCTATTTTCATCTGCGTTTCTTAATAACCAGACCAAAACCGTACTTCCTATCCTATTTTTAATGGGGGTTCTAATCCTTTTTTTTTTTACAGTACTTGTATTCACACAGGGCTAATATTGAAAGTGTACTGACAACACGTGGTAAACTCTCAACACAAGATGCCCATTTTGTTTTCACAATTCCCAGATATTCTCTTTTTTATCGAGTTAGTTTGATCAGCTTGGGGTGGATTTAGGACTTGGATCACAGGGAAAGAATTATTTAAGTTTACAAGGAAGCTTATGTTTTTCTCACAATAGGTAGAAATGAAATAGTGAGGCTATTGTAAATGTTATTGGGATCTTTAATGTATTGTTATTAAAGTTACATTTTTGGAATAGCATATTTCAAGAAATTATCTGTGAATTACGATACATTAATACCACAAGAGAGGAGATCTTTGATTTAGCAACTAAGATTTCACTTAGTTTCTTGTATCTTAGGTACTTAATTCCTTTGTATAGATGATTTCCCAAATCAGATTTCCAATCAAGTTAATTCCTAATACGATTGTAAATAACAAATACATAATACCTTATTGTGTGACAATTTCCTTCATAAAAGTGAAATTCTGTCCTGCATTAACTTCTGTAAAGACAACTAACTCCTATGAGGAATATTTTCATTACCTGGGAGCTGTAATGAAAAGAGAACAGCCTCTGGTTAAAATGCACCTGATTCTCAACTTTTTCTTAGGCATCCTTGAGAAAAGAAGCTATGAATTGCTATTTTTATTGTTTCAAATTAAATGTTTTTCTAAATGCTTCTTATTCTTGTTTCTTCTTTCTTTTCTCCTACAATGAAGACCACATGACTATAGCAGAATAAGATATTAGATGTAAATATATTACGTGGAGTAAGAAGAGGGATAACTGCTGGTAGATGACCTGGAAGGCTTAAGGATGAGACAAAACACAGAGGAATATTTATTTACTGACAAGTTTTGATCGAGAAAAACCTAGAGCACCAAAAGGACTTGCGCCAAAAGTTAAAATTCAGCAAGACCTTTAACAACCTGCTTGATGAAGAAATGAGAATGGTCTTCAGGAGCTTCAACATCAAAGCACACATTGGCCAGGTCATGGAAGTACTCTGACAATATACAAGAACAACAGTGATGACTCCTGTCGCACCCCAGAAGGCGTCCATCAAGGTTGTCTAGTGTCACCAGAACTTTTCAAGTTTGTGGTGCAGAACATCATGCAGGAGACCCTAACAGACTTCCACTTCACCATATGGGAAGCAAAAGAACCAGTATGCAACTTTCTCTTTCCAGATAATCTGGACATACTGGACGCCAGCAATAAAAAAACCCTCGAATTGACTGACAAACTGGTTGATCATGCTGTTGTTTATTCTATTAAAGTGAGGTCTGAGAAAAGTAGCCAAAGTTGAGATTGTTTCATTGTCCAGTTCTCTCTTGATTTGGAGTTTTCTAACATCTCCTACTGATCAAAAACGCTTTCTTTTACATTATTTGAACACCATATACACCATTTTTCTGTTTATAGGCTGTCTTCAGTAAAAGAGATTTAGTTTTCGTGTTTCTGTAGGGTACGGTTGAATGGCTAAAATCAATCACAAAAAGGAGTGTATCGGCAAAAATCGCGCGAAACATTGATGAATACTTTGTTTTTAATTTTATTGGCTGATATCTTGGGAAATAACTGCATGCCTGCTTGAACCTCTGATTAGTAACCTGTAACTCATGATCAGCACGGTTCTCTAAGTTACGTGTCTCACGCTCTCTGCTATGGAAAAGAATTTCTTTTCTCTATTAATCTGTTTCTTTAAATTTGCTATGATAATTGACTGAGATAGTGAATTAAATAGTAATTTAGTAGCCAGTCAATCAACGCCGAACAATCTAATTGTTCAGGAACTGTCATGTTTCTGCTGTGCTATTCTAAGCAACCACAATAAAAAACCAAAATACCCTGAAAAACATTTTTATGTATTTCGTCAACTTCTTTTGCAAAAAATACATTTGTTAACGTTTCTAACACTATATAATATATAAATGACTCTTTGTAAATACATTAAAAGAAAAGTCCACCTAGCGCTTTCAATTCCCATACAATAAGAGCCATTATTTCAAAAAAGTAAACTCTGGCGGATAAGTAATGATTGAGGAAGTTTTAGTGTCGGGGGAGATTTTAAAATTTTTAAGCTAGAGCAAATTATAGCTCCTTATTGAAAAATTTAGAATATTTGGTTAGCTAATAGCTCAAACTAATCGAAACAACAAATTTATTGTTGGTCAAAAATTAGGAGGAGTTGGTAAAAACTCCATTCAGGCTTAAACCTCCGGTAAATAGTTTCATGTCTGTACGTTTTTTCTTTACATACGCTGAGTTGACAGAATAAAGCATTGGACCGACAAAGAATACACCTCACAAAAAAGTTTCTTTATACTAGTTGTCTCGTCTAATTACATGAGTGATTGGAACATTTAAGAGTACTGTTAGAGATAGGATTCGACGAATTTTATCTTTCCGGTTTAGCAAAATATGTGGTTGTGAAAATGGAGTTCAGATCTGTTGCTTTTTGTCTTGGACCAAACGTATTATGTCTGATCCAGTCCATGTAAGAGGTAATTGTAAAACTAATAAAACTTTAGTGAATTGGGTTGAAGTAATAGGATCCGATCTGAATAAATATTAAGACAAAGTCCAAAAGGCCTAAAACAATACAATACAGTTAAATAGCACAAAGAATAACTGGTGCATTGAAACGTCTTTCAATTCTCATTTTCATCTCTTTCTCTTAAAATGCTTCTGTACAAAATTCAGTGAAGGCAAGAAGACAGTAATAATTGGATAACGAGAGAAGTGTACAATAAAATAATCGGACAAAGAAAAAAAGAAGACCGTGTGACAAGTGTACATGTTTTGCAACAAACAGAGGACAAAAAGTCCACCGTTTGTTTCAATTTGTTTTGAAGGGAACGATATTTTACTTATTTTCAGAGACACATTTATTTTCTGAATGGAAATGTCAAAAAATACTTCAATATTTTGTCATACTTGGGGAAATAAGTTGTTTACATCCGCACCTCTTATAGTATTTGCAAGTGTGATGCAAAAGTGTATTACAGTATTCAAAGTATTAAATGACTCATAAATTAATGATTGAAAGTCTCCTGCCTTCAGAAAGATTTTCTTGTGTGCCATTTTTGCGTACTTATCAAAAGTTAGACCTCTACAAAAGCTCGCGGAGTGTTTTGGTTTCTCTAATATTACTCCTATCCAGTTTTTAACTCTTGAAACTGCACAGTCCATTTACGCTTAATCAGTTGCTCTCCATGATAGAAACCGCAAATAAGGTGTTTCATAAAATTGCACCTTTGCAGATCCTCTTTTAATCTACACTGAAATTTCTAATTACCAGGCCTTTAGTTGCAAGATAGCAGTCTTATTATGCTGACGATACCATATGTAAAGGAATATTTTGCATGTGTATGGTAGGGAAAACACAATATTCGTGTACAAATCTTTTTCCCTGAATCAAAATTTAATTTGTAGTCAATGGCTTACTACACCTTCCTTTCACATGAAGTCCATACCGCTCACAATTCTTCATTTTAGGAGTGTGCATACACGATTGAGATCTGGCAGCACTCTGGTGAAAATAAACAAAGCAAGTTAAATAAGACATCACTCAAATTCAAACTTAAAAACAAACCCGAATGCAATGCAAATGTTTTGCATGAAAGTTGTGATTAACAGATTAACAGTAAAAGAAGTGACTAAATAACTGTAAACAAAATAGGGTTTTATGAGGTCGGTGTAACCAAGACAACAGAAGGCGCAGCAGCTTTTTAATTGTTTTTTGAAGACGTTAATAGTGCACATGTTTCGTAGTCATCTTGATGCAATAAAGTGCCGTGAAAGAGGTGTTAGAACAAAAATTTACATTCTGCAATTGGTTAAAAAACTACAGCTGTTTACACCTCTCATTTGCAGCTGTACATAAATCGAGGTGACCTTGGAACAAGGAAGCAATAAATATTTTGTGCAGAATGTGTCTGCAAGTAAAAAGTAGGCTGAAATCTATAGAATTCGTAGCAAATAGAATTTAAGGCACTGAAAAAGTTCTAGAAGTAGCATATTGAAAATCCAGTTCAATAAGTTATATATATATATATGCATGCATATACGTATATATATACACACACATACAATTGAACACATGAACAAATGTTTTTTTCCCTTCTTTACTTAACGGTCTTGTGTTGAATTTCAGTAGAAAGTGTATTGTGAGTATAGTAATACACTCTTGGTTGGACATCCAATGCAGNCGAGGTGACCTTGGAACAAGGAAGCAATAAATATTTTGTGCAGAATGTGTCTGCAAGTAAAAAGTAGGCTGAAATCTATAGAATTCGTAGCAAATAGAATTTAAGGCACTGAAAAAGTTCTAGAAGTAGCATATTGAAAATCCAGTTCAATAAGTTATATATATATATATGCATGCATATACGTATATATATACACACACATACAATTGAACACATGAACAAATGTTTTTTTCCCTTCTTTACTTAACGGTCTTGTGTTGAATTTCAGTAGAAAGTGTATTGTGAGTATAGTAATACACTCTTGGTTGGACATCCAATGCAGACATGTCAACACTTTTGGATTTTTGTGATTTCAGTGAGTCTAGTATGTGCGCAGCAGGCTTCCTCTCACTTGGGCCTAAGAAAGCCTGAACCGCAGGACTAAATAGTTCATTCTACTGCCTGTTGTCTCTGGTTGTATAAATCGTTATATAAATATATTCATGTCCACTAGGCAAAATTTAATTAGAAAATGCACTGAAAAGTCTATGATCTTACTATAATACTTGATTTGTAAGTACGAACACCTTATAAAAAGGTGTCAATGATGAAAGAACTATATACTTTGGGTATTTTTGTTCTGCAAAGGCCCCTCAAAAAAGTCTGCTAAAAATGGTTGTGAAACGCTACTAAACCTACGCTTTTCGTTTTGAACTTAATTGTGTTTCCAGGATTCCGATTCCTTAATAATCATAAAACAATCTAAGACAGCAAACCACGAAACGTAGATCAACTGTGATAATTTTTATAGAAAATAGTTTAACAGTAGTCAAAAAATGACTGACAGTGAAGTATTTTAATGGTATGGTGAAGAATCAATAAATCAGTTAATCTCTTACTAAGGAGTTCTTGAATTGTCACAATGTATGAGGAATGCAAACAAGTCTAACCTTTTGAAAGCAAGAGTCCCTTCATTCTGGCTGGACACCGAAACAACAAAATATTATATTAAGCAGCTTGACCAAGATTTGATCCTTAACTTTAATAGTTATAATGTAGTTGGGAGAGAAAATATTGAAGAGACTACAGTATATTTAGGCGATTATTTTATTAGGTTTGCAGGCTTGCTCAGTCGGTGAACATAGAACCGAAAATGCCATGAATTAAAAGGACATAAATTTTTCGAGAAGATACAGATGCACGTACCACCATTCTTCCAGCGTAACATGTGCATACCCTTAATTGATCAGCTGATATCGGAAATCGAATCCTGATTTGATATGTAATGCCTCATGGTGCAAAGAATGATTGGTATTATTGCTTTGGTGGTGGCTGAATGCAAAAGGGTTAGCTTAAAGAAAAAAATGAAGATAAATATCTACGACTTGTTCTCACCCGTCATTTTTGAAGAAAAGCTTGTGCACGATGAAAACTGAGGTTTTTCGTAACAAAAGAAAAGCACCAAGATATAATAGGTAAAGCTGTGTGAGAAGAAGTGTGAGACCCAGCTTTTTACGTAAGCCAATACGTTTAATTAAAAAATTGCGGTTACAATAGTAGTAAAGTTATGCAAATGGGAAGGAGCTAGCAGCTTTCTCAAGCGTTTATATACTTTAATTTGTCCGCCCATGAAGCAAACGAGGCCTAGTGGATCAGCCTTTATCCATATCACTTGCAAGAAACATATAGACAAAGACAAAGTGGTTTGTCTGTTTCCTTAAAGAGGTAACCGTAGACTAGAATTCGTAAATGTATCCTTCGAAATTTGAAAAAAAGACATTAGATGAAAGTCTATGTATCATCACCAGTCCGTTCGTCATTATATACTTTTTAATCTAAAAGTTATTATCATCATCATCATTGTGCTATTATTATTAATAGATTTGTACATTATATCCTTTACATGTTATTGGAGTTTGACTTAGGATACATTGATCTGTTGTACTGCGTCGTTCTTGATAGATTTTGCTTCCTAGTATTTCCTAAGAACTACCCCTTTTTTCATTTTAACAGGTGGTTAAGTTTTATGTTCGAGCTCAGTGTCCTGGGAGCAAATTGGACCCCTCCCCAAGAAAAGCCTATTTAATGCTATTGAAGACTGAAGTCATCTTTTCTTGGTTACAGGAATAAGACCTCCTACAAAAAAAAAATACCCAAATAACTGTCCCTTAATCATCACACAAATCTTTCTTCCCATTTCTAAATAGAAAACGATGATTGTTTCTGTAATGGTGTAAATGACCGTATGAACGAGCATGTACATGATCTCAAGCGAGTGAAGACTTTCGATTGTATGAAGAAAGGCAAGCTTAAAAGCTGTATTTTTACACAAGATAGAAAGATAGAAAGATAGAAAGATAGAAAGATAGAAAGATAGAAAGATAGAAAGATAGAAAGATAGAAAGATAGAAAGATAGAAAGATAGAAAGATAGAAAGATAGAAAGATAGAAAGATAGAAAGATAGAAAGATAGAAAGATAGAAAGATAGAAAGATAGAAAGATAGAAAGATAGAAAGATAGAAAGATAGAAAGATAGAAAGATAGAAAGATAGAAATGATTTTTCTGTCTTCAAGAAGTTTCACGAAACCTGTGATTTGAAATGCTACTGCGGTGGTTCAAGTTGACCGGGAGGGATGCAGAAACACATCAAACAAACGACAAGGACATTTGTTATGTTCACAAGAACAAACATTAAGACTCTAAAGCTGCTGGTTACAGGAGACAATTTTATTTGTTTTATACCATCTGTATTTGTTGATAATGCCCTTAAACGTTTTTTAGCTAAGGCAGACAATGTAGTGGTGGTCGTTTCTACATTAACTTTGTTAATATCCAACTAGCTGGAACAGAGAACCTCAATGCACCTCTAAAAGTACGAATATTCTAAAGATGTGCCATGAACTTTAATGTTTGCATGGAAGATGAACTATTTGATATAAGTGTCACTAAAGACCGTATCAAGTCTATTAATACATTTAACCCAAAACATATTTTTGCTTGGATACTTGGGGCATACGTTCTATGCTTGGCTGTCAATTATTGTTGCAGAGGACGATGACAATAAGACTAACCCAGAATTTCTACAAAATTAAAATAAGTGAATATCAAGTATTTCTGAACTTTTAAAATAAGTGAATAACAGTCTATATTGTATATTCAGCTTATAATCCCTTCGATAAATTCAATTTGTATTGGTACCTTGCTCATATCAGCCAAATTTTAGCTTTATCAAAAGTGTAATCACAAGTTTTCCAAGAGCAAGCACCACTACATCATACATTCTTTTTTAAGCATTCGTAACCATAAAAGGGACAAAGAAAAATTGCTTGGATATTTAAGAAAGAAAGAAAACCTCCTGGGTTAAAATTATGCATATCTATATTACCAGACCTGTATGTATTGTCTTTCGAAATAAAGAGAAAAACGATTTGACGATCTTTCACTCAGTGGCTAGCCAAATTTTGTGGTAATTAGTTATATTGAAAAAACTCATTTATTTTTCTTGTTGGTGGGTTGTGGTGATCAGTTGTCACCAGGGTCTTTACCAGGTACGGTAATATCAGGGTTGCTTACAAATTCCTAATTTCGACGCCTTCGTAAATAAAAAAAGAATCTTTGAAGTTAATGATGCTTCTTCTAATTCGATGAAATTGTCGACTTCAGATCTTAATGATGTCTGGTTTAAGTCTTTACCTCAGAAAGCTATTTCCACGGGATTCTTAGAATTCTGCGATATATCCACATTTCAGTCGCAATAATTTTGTTTTCTTCCGTCTTCCTGATAGTCCATCCTTCACAGCCACATATTAATACGGGCCATATCAGAGTTTTCACTAGTTTCACCTTCAGATGCCGAGATATACTTTTATCTTTCCAGACGTTGATGAACTCTGTTGTCTTTGCTTTTGCCATTGCTGCACGCACTTTTACATCTCTTGCACAGTTTGCATCTCTTGTCTTAATGGATCCCAGATACTTAAACTGATCTACTTTCTCAATAGATTCCATGTTACTTCATAGGATGTAGCATTATTTCCAATGGTCATTTCTTTAGTCTTTCTCGCGTTTATTTTTAGCATTCTTCTTTCTCAGGCTAAATTAACTCGACTTATGTCAGGAAACTTCCCCTGTTACTAGTTGTTTTGTTTTGGTTTGTTTATGCTGTATCTATGATTCGTGATTACCGATAATTTCTCTGTGTGGTATTGACGCAAGTAAAGGATTGTTCTCTGTAAGAACTAATTGAGTCACTTGGGCTAGGTTCGATGTCACGGGCAGTATTGCATGTGTGACATCGGTAATTTGCATGCAGGCGTGTGAAATTTAGAAATCAACGAAGCCGATCATATTTTAGATGTGATTCATGTATTTAGACATTCATATATATACTTGTGATTTTGTACTTTAAGATCGTCGTTGAAGTGATCTTCGTTGTGNCCTGTTACTAGTTGTTTTGTTTTGGTTTGTTTATGCTGTATCTATGATTCGTGATTACCGATAATTTCTCTGTGTGGTATTGACGCAAGTAAAGGATTGTTCTCTGTAAGAACTAATTGAGTCACTTGGGCTAGGTTCGATGTCACGGGCAGTATTGCATGTGTGACATCGGTAATTTGCATGCAGGCGTGTGAAATTTAGAAATCAACGAAGCCGATCATATTTTAGATGTGATTCATGTATTTAGACATTCATATATATACTTGTGATTTTGTACTTTAAGATCGTCGTTGAAGTGATCTTCGTTGTGATAAGATCGTCGTCGAAGTTTAAGATTGTCGTTGTAGGTTGAGATCGTCTTTGGTGTGGAAGTCGATTGTTGAGTGTTGTACAACACGATTATTGAAGTTTGTTATATGTATTCATTATTGAGGATACAGTTGTTTATATTAATAGTTACGGTAATTTGTTGATGATACGAATGTTATCATAAAGTTTTATACAGTCCTCTAACGAAAAAAGTCGTCGTTTTTCGGAGTTACCTTCGCTTGAACCAGCGCACATATTAAGGGGTCAAGAAAACCACCCCTTTCTCACAACTTACTAGCTCATTTATGCCTTCTTTTCTCTCGTCCATCAAGACTGTATCGTCTGCAAACCGCAAATTTGATATTTGTTTGCCTCTTGCTACTACTCCATAATCAGAGATGTCCGCTTCTTTCATTACTTGTTCCGTATAGATATTAAAAAGATATAGTGACAAGATGCAACCCTGACGAACCCCTTTGGTAAGATAAAACTGTTCAGTGTGCGAGTTTTTCCATCGAATGACAGAGGTTTGATTTGTATAGAGGGACTTGAGTAGATTGATTATATGACCAGGAAAGCCCATCTGATTCATGATGTTGAACAGCTGATTTTGGCTCACGCTATCAAGAGCTTTACTATAGTCTATGAAAGTGTAAATCACCTGCTTCTGCGACAGTTTTCTCTATAAGCATTTGTAAGCATGCAAGCATGTCACATGTACTCCTGTTTGTGCAGTATCTGGCTTGTTCATAAGGTAACTCAAGTTCTATCTTCCCTTTGATGCGGTTCAGAATGATTATTAAAAGTATTTTGCTCAGGTGACTTATAAGCGCAATGGTTCGGTAATTCGAACAGTCTTTGGGACTACCTGACTTGTACAACATCACAAATTCTGGTCTTTTCCACCCATCTGGCCATTTTGTGATCCATATTTTTGTGCAGAGCTGGTGAATAGCACGTAATCCAAAGTAACCGCTATTTTTGAAAAGTTCTGCTGGGATGTTGTCCATACCTCGCGATTTTCCATTTTTTAGCTTTTTCAGAGCCCTCTCTACTTCACTTATTAAAGGTGGCGGCTCTTTCTCTGTATCTGCTTCTGCATATTCTTCAATATCTCCGTCCGGCTTCGCGAAAAGGCATTCTCCATACTGTTTCAAACGCATCAGCACTGATTCTGGGGTTGTTAGCGTGCTTACACTTTCATCATTTATTGCCATTTGCTTTGGTTGAAAGACTCTTTATTTTACTCTTTTTAATTGCTGGAATAATTTTTTCGATTTGTTCAGTCTGTCATTTTCAGTGATCTTTTGGCTCTCAGCTTTTATCCACTCTTGCTTGTCTTTTCTGATTTTTCTTTGGAGTTCCCTTTTGAGCCTGGCGTATTCTTCTCTGTTGTGAGGTTTAGCTTTTGCTTGCTTCTTGGCATCCGCCAGATCAAGAGTTTCCTTTGTGATCCATGGTTTTTCTTTGGCGTTTGCTCTTCTGTAATAGTGTCTAGAAGTGCTTCAAACCTATTTTCTGTCTCTATTTGGTAGGCTTGTCGATTTTCACCAACTTCTAGTCCCTCTACTGCATATTTCTTTGCCAAATGTTAAATTTTCTTGCTATGTGCTTTGATTCGTATTTTAGCAACGACTAGATGGTGATCAGAATCTGCATCGGCTCCAGGTAGTGCCTTTGAGTCCAGAACACTTGTCTTCATATGCTGGTTGATCAGGATGAAGTCAATCTGATTTCTAGTTTGAGTGTCTGGCGAAATCCAGGTGTATCGCTGCCGCTTATGATGATTGAACAATGTATTGGTTATCACAAGGTTTTTAATTTGCAAAATTCTGCCAATCTATCCCCATTTTCGTTCCGCTCTCCTAAACCGTAAGGTCCAACTCCATGGTCGAGGTCGATGACTCCAACTTGAGAAATCTTCCGCCTCAGAAAGTCATCCGACGTACTGCTGCCAACGTCTTCATCGTGACCCTGACGAGGGAGGCATAACAGGTACTACACCTTGCCCAAGGGTGACCTGGAACTATGCATTGTTGGGTAGGATCATTCACTTCCTAAGGCCTCCTGGCCCGCATACCCACTAGTGAGTAGAGTAAAATGAATATTATTATAATTTCGATTCTCTTATAATCAATCGATTTAAAAAATAAAAATTCATCAGAGACAATGTACCCAGTTGGCACCGAATACTTCAGCTTTACTTGGTTACTTAGATACCTAAAGTTCGTTTTAATTATTTTACGTAACCCTGTTGTTGGTCATGATTATAGCCATATTGGTGTTTCAGCTATTTCAAGATAGTTTTTTCGTCTTCCTTGCAGTGTATTGATATAACGAATAAACGGAAACAATCCTTGTAAATGTCAAGCTTTTTCCTTGTTACTGGTCTTCCAAGTGATTCTCGGATGACCTTATGGAGAAAAAAAATGAGAGAAATAAATTTCTTACCCTAAAAAGCTTAAAATTAGCCATCAAAATTAACATTCTACTATTTCAATTATGCAAGATCTGATGGAGCCTAATCTCCATACATCGAGTACAGGAGACACAAGTCTTTTCACTTATCAGTTCTATGGATTGCGTTTTGATATGGAGCTAATTCATGCAAAAAAGCACTTCTCATTAGGGAATTAATACAGATTTTAAAAAGACTGCAGTCATAAACACACAAATATACAGATAACTTTTTAAGGGAATTGCTGGTTTTGTTATGTTACAACAAATTCCAAAAATTAATGATGCCTACTTTTATTCAGGCAGCAAAATCATTACCAGCTTAGAACAAATCTAAAGGATGTTTTTTCGTGAGCCTGTATAATTTCTGGGGGATTAATTCGAAGCTTTGTCGCTAGATAATTCGAAGCCCTTTCATTGAAGATCTTAACCAAGGCTTCAGACGCCAAACTAAAGATAAAGATATTTTTATAGACAAGTAATTGTAATACCATTTATTTTGTGACAGTCATGTCACATCGACTATTATTTGAAAAAATCATAGGGGTCAAAACGTTGCACTGCAGCGTTAAAAAACTGATACGCTTATGTTACATAGGGTCTTTCTTCAAAGGTTCATAGTCTATTTTATGTTTGAAAGCATGATTTCTATATGTATATACAAGTTTTCCTTGTAAGTAAAAAGTAACAATTAAAGCTCAGAGTTCCTAAAAAGCGTTATGCAAAAGTTAATGACAATCTATTTCACAAACTGAAATACAAAGACGTGAAAAATGTGTGTGAACCGAACTGGGTTTGAAACAGTACCTATGGTTATGGTCGTAAGCTCTACCAACAGAGCTAATAGCGCCACTTTCTCAACCAGATCATATTATAACCATATCTTTTAAGTAAGTACATTGTTCTTTCCCTAAGGTCCCATTGTTGGGGTCTCATCCCAATTATACATATAGGGCTGAACCTCAGCTTTAGAGCATGTGGCCGTGGTGGCCACAGACACCAAAACAGTTCGATCTACACATATTTTTCACTTCTCTATCATTCCAAATCCTCTCCTTCAGTATTATTTTGAGAAACTTAGCTAACAGAACTACGTTTTCAATGAGACCGTTATCCAATATTAATCACTCGCTTTTTCCACCATAAACGCTTTCTATTCTTATCTTCTTACTCAGTCCCCTGAACTTGATGGACAATGTTAGAGACTACCTTCTAGTGGGATTATTTGTAAACATTGTTTTCCAAAGAATCAAAACAAGTTTGGGTTAAAATTTGCTCTGTCTTATCAAATATTGCTATTTTTTATCATTGTAAAACAGACAAGAAATATTATGAAATGGCAAAGCTTTTTGATGTCTGTTGGCTGACTATTGTCCAGGACTTAACTACTCACCTCCTACATTACAATAAAATAGACATGATTGAATGATTATTTATTATTTACGGTTTCTTTCATTTTCTGAATTAATATTCAACTGCATTTTGCTTGCAATTGAAATGCACATCCTTAACTAACGACTATGATAAACAAAATAGCCTTTATAGGCTCAACCGTCAACCTGAGCTTTTCTTTTCATTATTTCAAATATTGTATTGGTGGTTGAATATACTGCGCCCACTATTGTCTATCTGTTTACAGCATATCATAGCACAGCCTGCAATGCAGAAAATAAATAAGTCAACTAAAGAAATATTTAACGCCTCGCGACATTCGAACTCAGCTCATTTAGGGGTTTGGGTTTCTAGCTCAGCACTCTAACCACACAATCATAATTACGAAATTCTTAATCACCACAGAGACGCGGATAGTGGCCGAAGAGTTCAATTACCCCACTGAACTCATTGTTTACAATACCCCTCTTGCTTAGGAGGGTAGCTTGGAAGGAAGACCAACATCATGGTACGTGCAAAGCAATTTTGATTGATATTTAATCTGATTCATCAGAAATGTTTGTTACTTAAGCAAATAGCAGCAATAATACTAAACAGTGGTGGCCGAGTGGTTAAATTTACAGTTTACCATGCGAGTCTCTCAGTTCGGACAAGAGAATTGGATACTTCAACTGTGTCTCCTTTTTGCTCATACACTCTCTAAAAGATGAGAGCAGAAACAAAAGGAAAAAAATATAAAAAGTCCGATATTGTATTAAAACGTTGTCCTTAAAACAGGTTTGGAGAAATTCACTACCAAATCAAATATACAAATGTTTAAGGGGATTGGGGGACACTAAATCAAACCGACCTAATCTGAAGAGGCTCTTCAGGTGAATAAGAAAAGGAGAGAAAGATGTAAAGCGAGTAGAAACTTACTTTTCTCAAAAACTAAATACAACAAAAATAGACAGCTGTTTATTTGATTCGGACTCTCTGTTAGTCTAGAACATTTTTGGATTTGTTTGAAATTAAGAGTATCGACAAAAAACTCTTTAACTATCAATGCTTGAGATGAAGGTAAAAATGCCATTGAGTGGCAAGAGGGCAACAATTTAAAACCTTTTTCGAGTAAGACTTAAAAGCGTATATTCCACAAAGATAGTATGCCTTATGATTTGGTGCATCTCTTAGAAAGGATGCTGGATAAAGTTGCCTGAATTCTAATGAGGCAGACCACTGGGGCATAAAACTTTTATAATAAAAGAAACACAGAAAAATGCTCTAAAGAGGAGAATCCACATAAAATGGAAAAATACAGTAAGAAGAATATACCCCAAAAAGGGACTAAGATGGTTTCCCATAAAAAAGGGGTTTAAAGATGATACAGTGCTATTGAGTCAACTATTCCATGGGCTGCGAATTGAAAAAGCAAACAAAATGTTTTGCCGTTAAGTTCTACACTCTCTCTACCTCAGGGGGTCTGATTGCTAAAATTTTAGACTGAGTCTGCTTCCAAATAACGGGTGAACAATCGAGGGTAGCAAGTTCAATGCACACCAGTTAAAATATAATTTTTATATTTACTTTCTATACTAACCATGGGGGAAATTACGAAGAAGGTGACTAAACTGAGGCATGATCGGTCTCTAGTCTGCAAAGAAAATACAAAAAAAGTTTCTAAAATACGTTCTTGATTGCTTGTTGGAGCGTCTTGAAACCATTGCTCCTTTTCCCACTCAAATCATAGAAAAGGGAAGTAATAGGGCCAATAAAAACTAGTTTAAGAGTAAACAGTCAACAATCAAAAATGAAAAAACATTTCCCATAGTAATTATTTAATATAGTGATAGGCTTAGGAATCAGATATCTTGTTATGTTTTCTTTTCATTTTTCTTGCATTGTATTTTTTGTCCTATTGTTTATGGTCTTCTATTCTTTTGTTCTCGAATGGCCGTGCTTTGTGTTTCATCGGCTGTCTCGCATCTGGTAATACATGGTGACAGTAATACATTTTGTTTGGATTTCAAACTGATGAAATGCAGAGGTTTGGAATATATCTTTAAATGCTTACATTGCAGTTCGTATAGGTAATAGTAATAAAAACTTGGTTGGTATCTTGCATGTGAGATAATGTCTTTAAATTGAAAACATTTGATGGAGGCTGTAGCTAACCAGTATTAAATCTCACCAAGAAACCTCAGTATGAAAGGTTGAGTGTATGGTCTAGAAAAAATCTAATCTATGGTTATAGTATAATGTGTTGAAAAAATGAAGGAAAAGTACTATTGATTATTTCTTTGAAATTTAAGAGCCTTTGGTAGTATAGGCACTCTTGTCTTAACTTTTTAGACACCCCACCAGTGAAATAGCAAGCTGCAGCTCCCTTACATGTTTTCCCCTCTTATCTATGTCTCCTACCCTCAGCACAACGTTAGTTACTGTCAAACTTCAAGTTCTTGACGTAACGACAAGCGTTCTTTATGGGACAAAAATGTAAGGGAGCGGCAGAATTCTCTGTAACTGATGATAAAAGTAACTTGATCTGCTTATTAAAAGTTATAGTCAGTGAGTGAAACCATATGTGGTAAAACCTACAATTTTGTCTTTCCTGTAGAGGTAAGGCTCACTATTTGGAATATGGACTTTCCCCAGCTCCTTAACCATGATTTTTTTAAATTGCTACTGACAACATACGACATCGATCTCTTAACTCCGAACAAAGTTGAAATAAAAGAAAATTAAATTAGGCAGTCAAATAACTACATTTGGAACTTCTCGGAGGCAATAGCATTATTACATTGACTGGCCCATAAAAATTAGACTGTGCTCCTTTCTTCAGCTTTTCAAGGACAGGAATCTGTTGGGATGATGAGCTATCAATACATCAAGACAATGCTCAAGAGGAAATAGCACATCCACATAGAACTAGTGACCCTCCAGAATGAAGGTTGAAACAGAGAGGCAGAGATCATGTTATAACTTATCACTGCACTCTAAGGTGCTACAGAAACCTGAATGGTCAGTAATGTCCATAGTAAAAATTAAAACAGTAATTGAGGAGTTTTCTTCTACTTAATCTAGGTGAAAAATCAGATCGTTTTCGCGATCGGTTGGCTGAGTCTCTTGGTGAAGCTTCACTATGTTGTTTACAAGAGCAATGAAAACATTGTTCTTGTGACGACCGAGACACGAGACAGTGTACTTTAACAGATTTTTGATGAAGAAATTTTTCTGCATTCTATTCGACTTTTATGTCACGGTTTTTCTAGCCGTTCACAATACTTTTTCAGCAAAGACCTCGTTACTTCTTAATAATCATCCTTACTCTAAAGAAAACAATCCATTTACACAAGACGCAGCGGTAAATGGTGACTCACAATTGCACAAATTGTGCAATTGTGGTTCGTCATTTACATTGAAGCCACTGAAGAATGAAACCTGCAGGAAAAATGGATTGCGAACGCGCAAAAATAAGGGCACCTGTGATGGAAACAAACAAAAAGAAAAATACCTAAATATAGTCGAAGAAGTGTCTACAGTACTTGAAAGTTTTTAAGGAAGAAATGAAAATGGTGGAACGGGGCCGTTTCAAAATCTCCAAAAGCATTAATAAATAATGGGTGCAAATTTAACGTGAAAAAGGGAAACGGTAATACAGAAAGTGCTGTTGTGAAAACATGCTGAGACCAAACATGATCTCAATTCTGACTGTGCTACTCTGGTGGCAATCGAGAATACAAAACCTCAGGATAGAGCAGACAAACCTCCACACTGGACAATTTTCGTGCAGTATTGTCTTCCGCATAAAAAGAGCTGCTGGGAACAGAACTCCCCGACAGCGTCTTACTTAATCTTCAGAGTTCATATTAATGTGAGGTATTATAATTTCATTTTGAACAATGGTCTAAGTGTCTCGTTGTTCCTTTTTTATTTTGTATCCTGTCTGGTTGTAATTGTCATTCAATTTCTCCGAAAGCATCAAGCGCAGTTTATTTTCTTCACAAAATGATTCATGTTCACACTGTTTGAAATAGGAATACTAAAATATTGTTGAGCATTGTGATTACAAAGAAAATTTCACTTTGAGGCATACTATATTCCTAAAATATACATATATAATATTTTATTTACATCAGTTTGAATAACCATCAGAATAAAAATTAAAATTGGAAATACTAATATTTTCCCACTTTTCCTCGTACGTTTGTGCAATATTAACAGGGGGGTAGTGTCCTGCTGGCTCACTCGCAGGTCCTTGCTCCCCCCATATAAACAGGAGAAAAAACTTTTTTGGTATGATCTGGCCCACCACCTCCCACATTTCCACCGCAATATGTTTCTGTAAATACATTTTGGAAATGTAATACTGCTTTGAATGACTCTGTTCTTACTTTGCAGAATTCATGTCCGACTCTACTGAACAAAACATTGAATTAGAAGCTGACTTTTTACAATTGTCAATTTACTGGCAGTATCAAACCCACCTCCTCCCACATTTTCACCTCTTGTTCTACTTAAGTTAATTATAACAGCTTCTCTTGAAATTGTGATACTGCTCATGCCCCCCCTCCTATTAGATACTCCCGAAGTTGCGACGGTTGCAAAAAAATTTTCTGCAACAGTGGCGAAAAATTTGAAAATATCTTGACGTTTTAAAAAAAATCGTAAAAACTGATGTCAAAAATTTTCATTGCCCTTCGGGCAAAGTTATTCAAAATCGAAAAGTACGGGTTTTTCAAACCTTCCCAAAACGTTGTCCCCCAACTTTGAACTTAAATAATAACTTTATTATGTGCATCATCGATACTTACCTGTACACAAGATTTCATTGCAATATCTTGAGAAACCAAAATCGTGCAACCAGTTGTACTGCTGAATCAAGTCTTAGCCCCTTGTGATTGAGGTATGGGATAGAACATAGATTTTTGTGTGTGGAATGGTCAGCTATGTCCAAACTTTAGCAGAATATACGCCTGCTGGTGAACGAAGCGAAGTAGCAGGACAATTATGATGAAATTATATGAGACTTATAGTGCTACTAAACCATCAGGAGAAGTTTTAACGTTTTGTTCACATAAGCGTTTTTATTGAAAACAGGAAGCTGACAAATTATTATTTTCTATATTATCGAGGCCAAGTTATTTTCTTATATTAAAAATGTGCGCATCTTTTTTTATCTCTAAGAGAATCACAAAACAGCGAGACAAGGAAATTTCTCACTGGCACTATAAAATGTCTTGAAAAGAGCAGAAGGAAGTGGGGAAAGAATGTCAAAACAAAAAAGGGAGTTGGAAAATTAAATGGTAGAAGAAGGTAGAATATCAAAACAGTAGGTCTCTTTTAAAAACATAAATGGATATTTATGTCGAAACGTAGTTAAAAGGAATTTTAAAGGCTTATAAATTATTAATTTCGCATCAACTGTAACTTGTCGAGCATGTGTTTTACGTTTTAAAACTGTTGTAAGCCAAAGCTCATTCAGTAAAGAGTTCAAGTTCAGTCAAAACATTGAATAATGTGATCATGTGTTTAAGCGTGTATGAATTATTATGTACATATATACTTCCTTATTTGCTTACTTAAAACGATATATTTCTTTCAGGAACACAGTTACATGCATGAACCGATATCACTAATTTAAGGCTTAGACATACAGTAGATGATGGTAGGAAAATTTAATATAGCCAAATTTAGTCTGTGTTAAATTTTTTTGAAAACACGAAAAGGTATTTCAGATTATCCAGGGTAGGCAGTAATGGCAAAAAGTCTTTCTTTAGTAACGCCAGGAAAATTTAAGGCACCTAAGAACACCTTGAAAAAAGGCTCATTTTCGTCGACGAGAAATATACGAGAAGAGGCAATCGTAATAAGAAAGTGCTGGAAAATGTGATAGTGCAAGAAGTAAAAGAGGGAAAGTCGTCAGAGGCATTTCTGAGGGAATGCACGAAGAAGAGAAAGTTTTGGACAGTGTCTGTTAATATTATTATAACCATCAACTTTTGCGTAACTAATTTGGTTTTGTATGAGGAACTGTATCATCAGCCAAGTATCGCTATGACACTGTACTCATACTGTACACAAATATCATTACTATAACCAAACGGAGAAATCATAGAGTAATCTGACAAAATGACTCCTCAACAGAGATCAATTTGAGAAGTCTGTTTCAGATTTAGAAGAGATGATGTAGTGTGTTTTGAAAAAATGTTACAGGCTTTTTGGAAGTGATCAATGCAAGGACTGCACAAATCCTGAAGGTCTTAGCTGGGCATGACTACCAACAATGGTTGGATGAAGGAGATAATGTGGACATGTGGTTTAGGTACCAGGAAGGGTTGTCCTCAATACAGAGGTGAATTTGTGATAAATGCTCTGGGTCGAGAGTGTCTCCAGGACTTCATGCTGCCCAGAGTAGGAAAACATGAGAAAGAGATGCTGGGAGAAAATAGGCTTTTTAATGACTGCCTACAGAACCTAGGGTCAAAAAATCACACATAAGTCAACCACGTAGGGGAGTGTCCCCACCACTCAGCTTATCCCTTCATTAAAAGCTGACCCAGAGTCCAATTTACCAGCTACCTCGACTGGAGAAGAAGAATGCGAAATAGGGGTGCTCGGTTATGACACCGAGAAAGCACCAAATGAAGTTTCGGAACGGGTGAATGATGAAAATGACCAGCCGTATGATAATGAACTCTATGAGCAGAATCTGAAAGCCTTCTGCAGTAGAGGTCGGCTCACCAGAAAGGCAGAATACCCAGACAATAGCAAAAACAAATACAGAGTTTTGTTTTATGATGAAACCGAAGACTACATCTAATCGATCTGGTTGAAACCAATTAGGTTCCCCAGGTTATGGGCTGAAGTCCCACCTTCTAAATATTGTGTGATAAACAGTTTTGTATAAACAGAACTACAATAACACTCTTAGAGTTTAACTTTTTCCCTCTTTCAATTCTTGTTATTCTTTAGTGAAAAAAATTTTTTTCCCCATCTTGAAAGGCTGGTTGGAGGACATTTGGGGGACATTGTAATACACGTCTTCAAGGGATCGGTCGTTTTAATGTCCTGAAGATCAGATTGTAAATAACATCATAATTTTTACATTTAATATTGCGTCGGTACAGCAAAAACGTTATCATAGATATCAGTAGAATGACGACTTAATTGGTTGGAACTTATCTATATCTTTGTGGACAGCCCAGCAATGTAATCCATCACCATAGTAAGATTAACTCTTCTCCAGGGCAAGCTGGAAAGGAGGGTTAGTAGCTTCTAGTTCCGAACAGCACAGGGTTTGCCTCTGTCCATCCCCCCTAGATGATTCTCTGTGGTTGAATCAACAAGAATGTTTGCAGGTATTTGTTTTCAGACAAACATTATTGTCACATTAAATAGCTCAGATGAAAATACTTCAAAATCACGATCTCTGGAAATGGTCTTTGCTTTTATGACTTATGTTACATTTAGATATTTTGCAATACCTACTGCTCTGTCTGTACGATTTCTTAATGACTGGGAAAATGTCAGGAATAAATGAAAGGCTGCTCTCTACCTCTGCAAGTCATCTGGAAGCGGATATTACAATGCTGATAACTGCACAATTTCACAGTGATATTAATGGAAGCAGATGAAAGCGCTTTGATGCTAATAGATCTAAGTAACACTTCCTCCCCTGTCTGTGACGTTGATGTCAATGTATTGCCAGAAAAAGTCATCTTTGATAAAAACAGTAACATTTTATGCTCTAAGACATGAATTACTAAAATAAAGATCAGAGTGCAAAAGTGCAACGTCCTCTTAGTATTAAAATATCACAATAAATATCGAGCACTGAACAAGAACATCGATGAAATAATAGAAATAGTAATTTTTTTTCAAAAAGAAATCAGAAGAATAGAATAGCTGGAGGAAATACTTAAAGACAAAAGTTTTTGAAAGAAGACATTTAATAGCACTATTTTAACTTACTTCACTTGAGTCAATGTGATGTAGTTTAACAACCGAATGGTTAGTAAAATAATATTCCCTTATGCAAAACTTCATTTTGATTTGCCGACATCAGAGGAGTAGAGAGAAAGAAATCCGGTTATGCTTTACCTTTGGAATGATATTTTTATTGTATTAAAGCATGAATAGAAAAGGATAACAAGAATACTTTTTGTGCTATGGTCTAAGGTTAATTACATTGCCAATAAATTTATTCCTTTTGTTGTTTGCCATCTTTCTCCTCTACATCCTCTTTTTTCGCGCAATAAATCCAAAGCTTATAGCACACTTTTAAAAATTTTGACTTTCTATAAGTGAAAAACTGCGCTGTACCTTTGTACATAGCTTCTTACTTTTGAAGTCAGTTATAGTGTCTTTTTAAGTTCAAAAGGACACATCTACCGTGAAAATAATACAGGTTAGAAAAGCAATGAAACTAATACATACCTCTCTTAACCCCTGGTGAAGGTAAGTGGTCTATCAGGAACTTGCCAGGAGTCAAGAAGATAAAGAAATTAAAAAGATCCCCAAAACTAACAAAAATATATAATAGTCTCAGGCTCTCCATTGGGTTCTTTTTTATATACTTCACCATTGTCTCAGTAATCTGTTGTTGTTGTTTTTTACATCTACTTTAATAGATATAATTACGATGTTCTCTGCTTTTGTTCTTTTTCTCCTTTCATTTTCCTTCAGAATTGCCTTGATAAGAACATTTAGAGTTAAAATTGTATCATGCAGCCTGCAATGTTGTTTTGGTTGGTTGTCACTCCAACCAATATGAAAACGTTATTTAAATTAATTAGCTGTTAGAATATGAAATTTTGAAATCTCTTCCATGTCTCAAAAATCCAGTTTGCAATACATTCAAATGAAATAGAAGAGCGATTCTCTCACCGTGTAAGTTCTTTCACTTCTAATGAGGAACCTCGTCCATTTTAAGTACATTGCATCCTCGTGAAATCCCAACCTCTATAATCAAATCATCGAAATGTCTCGTTAGATTTTACTCACTGGAACAATTTTTAGATTAATCAAATTTAAAGCCATTTTACCCCTACAATTTCTTTGCCTTCTTTTCAGGTACCAAGCAGTACCAACGAATGGGGGAGATAGCAACACAATTTCAAAAAGATGGAATTTGCCCAACTGCAAAGGTGTTATCGATGACAAGCATATTCAAGTCAAGGCACCTAACCAAGACTCTACATATTCTATTACCTTGGCCAACAAAGCACACTTCTATTGGCAGTGGTATATGCCAAGTATTGGATAAGATAGATACTTTGATGTTGGCACCAACGGAAGAGCAGGGGATGCAGCAGTCTTTTGGGGCTCTTTTCTTGTCACAGCGCTTAAGGCAAATATTTTAGGTGTTCCAGAACACATGCCACTTCCCCTTTAAAATAAAAATGTGCCGTTTTCCCTGGTATTTGATGATGCTTTTCTCTTAAAACGTTACTTCCTAAAACTATTTCCTTAAAAAGGAAAAGAAAGTGTCAGAAAGCTCTGAGACCATTGAACAGGAAAGAAGGTCCCAGAGAATCTTTAACTTATAAACTGTACTGTCAAGAGCACGTCGTATTTCTGAAAATGCATTTGGGATCTTGGCAGCAAGGTTTGGTGTGCTAAAGCATGCCATTCATCTGTCACCAGATAATGCTAACAGATAATGCTAATTCCAACAAAAGCATGCCCGGCATTGCACAATTACATGCAAGCCAAAGAGAGATTCTGTCTTTATTCCATAGCCATTAATAGATCAGCAGAATCCAAAACTCATCAGGTGACGAAAAGGGACAAGAGACAAAATAATGAAAATCATATGAAGACAATCTGTAGTCAGTCTGAAATGCATTAAATGCACGCTTGGCGCATGACAAGGTGAAAGATAATCTAAATGAGATAGGAAGACTGTCACAGTAGAAAGGCTTGGTTTTTAGCAGTACAAATCGATGAACTATGGAAATGTGTGCATCTTTACGCAAATTATATCATTTCTAAAGAATAATGAAATTAATTAGACTTATCCTTTCCAAATTGAAGAACAGACCATATGTAGGAACTGAAATTAATCCTCTGAATAAATTATGCCCGTTGTAAGTACATTAGACATAAAATACAACATCATTAGATTTCAAGTAGTTAAAATTATACAAGACCATATAATTAGCAAAAAAAGTCGCAATTCCAAAACGGTAGATACTGAAGTGGAGGATTATGCAAAGATCCGAGTTACCACTAATGTACTTTCAAAAGCTTGAAATAGAAGGCATAAACAGCAAATTGTATACCAATTTGGTTCTCTAATTCTAGTCTTTGCGTATGACCCAAGAAAGCATTTACCCTGTCAAACCACCGCCAAACTTCCCTTTTTCTGTGTTTAGGTGATTTGCTCTTCTCTTGCTTTCTGGCACGGCACAACCAGCTCTTGTAGGTAAACTCCGTATACTAAGATTTGCTTTTGTCATCCAGTTTAGTTTGCATAAGGTGAGAGATTGAAGGTTAATTAAAATGTACAGATAAAATAAGAACATAGATGGGACTGTCAAAGCATTTCACTTTATTCAAACGCTATAAACCTGATATGCTTCGGATAAAGTTATATCTGGTTGTCTGTATAATAAGTAAATATAATAATAAATAATTCGAGACAAATTTTCTATCCTATTTAGAGAAGTAGATGGCAAACAAACTCCTGATGACGAAGAGTCCAATATGTTTTTCTTAAAATATGAGAAAAAGAACAAAACCCTAAGGAAGACTTTTGATTGGTCAGCGCTAAGAGACACGCGACAGAAAATAGAGATTGTTCTAAATCACAGTGTAATCACTACATGCACAAACATCAGAGAAAGGCAAAGGAAATTTTTAGATTATGTTGACGGAAAGAGGAGTTGGAAAAAATTGGAATGACAGGAATTATTTAAGGCAAGAAACAAGAGGAAGAAAGAGGCAAATTATGTTATCATCCATGTCAGAAGATTGTGCAATGAAAACAAATTGGATGTTACATGCTACAAAAGGTCCAAGAAAGTTGAGGGTCATGGCAACCCACCCCCATGATGTGCTTGGTACCTAGAGGGGAAGAGAGAGAGAGAGAGAGAGAGAGAGAGACACACAGAGAGAGACAGACAGACAGACAGACAGACAGACAGACAAACAGAGAGAGGGGGAGAGGATAAATTATGCTCTGGTAATTATCTCCCACTTTTTTGTAAGCCCGCTTTCAACCCCGCAGCAAAACGATTCTTGTGATTAATTACCAGCAGTTTTTAGTTTTCCTAGACAAAGGCGTCTGAGCTTTTAAGTAGGGTATGATGCAAATCGCAGGGAGGAAAGTAACATACATATAAAATTTGAACACAGTGTAAAGTAAGGGAAGGGGTTATTTTGATGGTTGTGACTGTTTTTTGCTTTGCTTTGTGTTTAATGAGGATGTGCAGTGAAATGACACCAGAATGAAAAGAAAAAGACAGGAAGGAAATTGACGTCATTTGTAAACATTGTATAGCCTCACTTTCAAAATCCTATTGTTTTCCAGCTTCATACGGGATCTCAATCTTTCATGATAACTCCAAACTTAAAAATGTGTAAGAGCAACATGGCGCGCTTATTGTGTTTGGCACTACCATGAGTACAAAGTAAATGGTATTCATCACGTTTTGATAAGCCCTACTGAACTTGGTATAGGAATGCACATTTGAAGTGCGACATGGTTTCCTTGTTTTTTTTAGACGATTAAGTGACTAGCATTGCCCAATGTAATGAAGGGATACTGCGTATTATTGTCGGCTAAGTCATATTAAGTGTACCAATGTTGGCCTGCTCTAGATCATTGTGATCAATATTCAACAAAACGATTCCAATTCAAACATGCGATGAAGGATACTGGTATAATGGATCATTATTTAGAGGCTGTTCATCAGCAAGATACTCATAAGAGACTGAAAATTGCAGAGGAATTGATAGCTTACCTGACGGATTCATCAAATCCCCTTGATTCAGGGTCAGATAGATTGGTAGATGGATTAACAGCTTGGGCAGGTAGCAGCAACTTCAGGGTAAGGCTTTTGTGAAGTATTCTAAGGCTTTTAAGTATGTCGATTGAAACAGTAACGCGTAGTAGCCAATGAGTTACTTACCTGCAGGGTTTGCAAATACTGGTAGGTATATTGACAAGTTAGGAGGCAATTGACTGGTAAAGTACCGATTCTGGTACAGTGCAGGCTAATGGTCAAAGATTCCTTCAAACAAATTTTTTCAGTTGTAAAAATTAAAAAAAAAACGTTTTAGAGAGAGACATCGTATCTTAATGGTCTAACAAAAAGAAATCTTGGTGCTTCGCCCTTATTTTGTTTGCTGGTATTTTATTCGCTCAGCTGATTACATTCAGGTTTAGTAGTGCGGACAAGCCTTTCCCAACCCAAGGTTTCGAAAATATAATAATCATAGGGATTGTAACTGTTTAAGTCAGTCAATAATACTAAATAAACAGTCAAGAAATTCACAGTTTGATAATTTCAGCCATTTTAGATACTTCCTTAAAGCGCCACACCTGAAAGTTCACCTGTACATTTTCCAAGTAAGCTGGGTCCTTCCAAACCAGCGATAATGTTTGTATATTAACTGACTGAATCTATTGTTCAATACTTTGCATAAAGTTGAGCTTTACGTTATTTTTAGGTCTAATAAAAATTTTGGAGCAGCATGACGAGATCTAGCGCAGAAGAAATGAGATAACTGTTCACTTAACGTTACTTACTAACGCCGGAAATTATTTCTCAGCAAAATAACAAATGGTAGCATTGACAGTTGTAATTCATTTAAAGCCAGAGTTTGTAGTGTAAACTGTTATATGGTCCTCAATACAATATTTACTTTATAGTCGACGCCATTTAAACGCATATATATATGCTTCTCGCTTTACATTTCTCTGCATATTCAAGTACCTGTTGACCAAATGATAAAGACATATTGATAGTGTCAAACTTTCATAAAGGGTCATAAGTAGCTTGGTTTTCTTATTACAAATGTGTACTGTCCACAGAGGTCTTACTCATGTAAGCAGTCAAGGATAACTAAACTTTTACTGCTCTTTAAGTAACACCCTTCCTGTCCACGTTCATTAATAGAGAGGGCCTTAGTTTAGTTAATCATTTGATGGGTGTCTGTATGTTAAACCGATATGTAATTCAGATAGGAAAGGTTAACATCTGTAAATGCAAAAATGCTACAGTCGTGTGGCTTGGTTAAAAAGATGACAGTGGCTTTGGTTTATTGAACTCAAAATATACGTTTCATTAGTAGTTTTGAAAAGTGTTCAGGGTTTGGTCTCTCACTTCATTCCCATAGAATTTTTATTTTTAATGATAACCATCAGTACATTCCAGTGTTTATGCATGGATGCAGTCGATTTATTTACTCATTGTTACGCAGGAGATTGTTTTGTTGTTATTTGTTCAGACCATTTTCTTTTTTTTTTAGATTTGCGTTTTGAGTGATAAATGTTATTTTTAAACAAAGATAACAAAAGTTGACAAGTTTATGGTAACGTGAGAAGAAAAAACCTCTTCTCCTCACACCAGAAATAAGCATAGTAACAGCAAAATGCTTGTAATGGTCATTTAAGCTCATTGAAAGATATATTGACCAATATTTATTATCCATAGCTTTGTGGATTGCTTACATAATCTAGTAATGAGTAGTTGAATTCAGGTTTATGTACTGTAGCAACACAAGTAAGGTAAAATAGATAGCCAAAATTAAATTGCTACATCACTTAAGCTGTGCAAGCACCCCCCCCCCCACCCCCCCGCCCCACAACAGGCAAGAAAAGGTACATTGCTTATGTGATTATTGTTGTATGGTAACTCATCACTACAGCACTCCCAACTCCTGAATTAATAATACAGACAATAAATTAAGATACCTTGGTACTAGTACTTTGCCAGTTATTGCAGCATTGTATCCAGATCTAATAGTTGTTATTGCACTATTTGGTAATTATGAATGGGCCCCCCAAAAATAATGTTGTGATGCATCTCACTGTGAATGTGGGCACCAGCCAGTTACCAAAGAACCAACAGGTCTCTTAACCAGTATAATTTAGAACCAAATACCAATTTTGATACCCTTACTGACCCAAGTAAATCTGTTTTCTACACATGCTCAACACATTATAACTGTTTTCAGTGGGTCCATAATCCCTTTGTCGAACTGTGTCATTACATCCCACAATATCATATAATCAACATTCTTGATGACCCCATCCAGCTTGTGGTCATACACATTTGTTTGCTCTGTCAAGTTCATATTTTTCACAGAGGTGCTAATGTACATACTTGCAACATTATCATGCCTCCTTTTGTTTTAATTCTCTTTGCTCTAACATACTGCATCCATGATGAATATGGCAAATCAATCTTAAATTTGGTGTGACTTGTTTGTAGGGCTTGTACCCATGCACTGCAAATCAAAGTCTCTGTAGAACCCTTCACTTTTCTGTAACCTTCTCCAGGTGTCTTTGCCAACCATTTCTTTGAGCTATTGACCATGCACCACCTTGTCTTTCCAGATGCTGATGTTTTCTTTTTGTTTGAGTCTTTTAGCTCATTTGGTTTATTGACACTTTGCGGACTGGTATTATTATTCATTTTTTTATTACTGTATTTATTATTATTATTATTATTATTATTATTATTATTATTGTATTTTCACACAATATTTGATATTATCACCAGATTGTTCAGTCTTCCTATCAAGTCACAGTTTATAGCAAGTTTCTTAATTTATTTCTTCCATTCTACAATTAAGGACTACTGTAGATGCAGAAATTTTCATGTGGAATTGATTTTTGCAAAATTTGCAAGGTGTTTGCTACTTGCAAATATTTTCTCCAGTCAACATACGTAAATCATGAGCAACCTACCTGGATGGCAGCTGAGTGAAATCTGGGTCAACTTGTTCTCAACATGTATGGTTTATTAGTCATTTCAGTTTAATCCTCAGCAGTCAATACATCCATCTGTACCCTTGCAAAGTTTAATACCTGCATGATTTAACATCTTTTGTTATCAGGAGCTGGGGTTGGATGCATTCTTGTCATGTTTACATTGGTGTTGATGCCTGCTCTGCTTTCCAATCAGTGGCCAGATGCTCTGAGATACTCAGTGTGAGCAGTCAGCTTTGATGTTGTCCATCCATTGTTTTTCAGGATGGCCACAGTATTTGCCTCCTGTCTGAAAAGTCAACATTCTGTGTTGCCAAGAGTCAGCATCCATTCTCCTCACATGTCCAAACCATCTTAATCTTACATGTCTTAGGATAACTACCAGGGAAGAGATATTAAGACGATCCCTCAGATCAGCCATGCACACCTTGTCAGCAATTTTTGAGGAGCAGATCCACCTAACCATGGCATTGTCATTTCTCACAAGCCTGTTATTGTCATCAGTTGTAACAACCCATGTTTAGCTAGCATGAAGCATAACTCCTTGGACAACAGCAACAAAGACACACCCACAGGACTTCAGAGGAGTGCCCTTACTGGTGAGAATAAGAATGAGCTCTCTAAACTTTTTCCAAGGAGACTGTATCCTGGTTGTAATTGCATCCTTGCACCCTCCATTGTTGCCTTCCATATCCCCAAGATAGCAGAAAGTAGAGACAACTTCCAGAAATTCATCACCAATAGCAAAGTTTGGTGGACTTGGAGTAGGTGTGGAGTTTTTGCAACATGGGCATACAAACTCAGCATTTTCTACCAATCTGCCTTTTATGCCAGAGCACTGCTTGTGAACCCATTGCAGGCCAAGAAAACAGTAGATGGAGTCACTTTTGCAGTGGACACTTTTGTGGCTGGCCCCACAAGGCCATTTACCACAGACCATTTACTTGCAAAGTTTTATGTGTGTTGAAAATGATAATCATGTTGATAAAATATATATCTCTGCCCCATTTGACTTAAACACATGGTTAGAAGGTTCTCCCAAACCTATGTGACTGTGAATGCATGTCCCTTATGACAGAAAAATAATGTTATATTCAAAAACCAGGTGGCACTACCATACAGCACTTATGATATTAATATTCCTAGATTCTTCCATGTTTTTGCAGGTGTAAAAGCTTTTCAGTGTCATGTTGTAACCTGGGAAGCTATTCCAAATGTTATTACTATAATTAGCAAAACAGTACAACAGGTGTCATTTCAGCGTCTGCTTCCAAAATGAAGCCCTTCCTACTGTCACATGTCAATTGTTATTTATACAATCTGTTCACAGTTTGCATTGAGACAACATAAACCATTGGTATAAATATGATGAACAAAAAATCAATTTATCATTATCTTCAAGATGTATACATGATTAAGAAAAGCAAATCCTACTCTAAAGCATAGCTATCTAGCTACACCTGCTCGAATGCTGACAGATCCCAACAAGGCTAGCAGTGACCAAGATGCATCAGAAACAATTTCTGTCAATGATAGCATAATGAAGCTGGTTCCAGAGTATAATGGGACTCCTGTTGCTACAAAAACAAGAGGGCCATATAGAAAGTTCACTGCTTCCCAACAAGCTGAGATTGCCAGGTATGCCTGTTCTTATGGCAACTCTGCTGCAGCCAGCCACTTCTCCAAGAAGCTCAACACCTCCCTGAATGAGTCATCTGTGAGGGGTTACAAGAAGTTCCTGGACCAGCTTCAGAAAATCAAGAACCCACATCACAGAACTTCCACTTCAGAAAAGGGGGCATCATCTAATGTTGGGAGATGAACTGAATGAGAGAGTTATCACGCAGGCCAAGCTTATTTGAGCAAAGGGAGGAGTAATTGGTCTTGGTGTAGTAACTTAGCACGACAAGTCACATCTAGCAGAACATAGTGGTCCACTGAACATTGGGATGAGCTGGGCATGGAGAATCCTCCAATCAATGAGCTATGTGATGAGGAAGGGAACCAGAGAAATCCATGACATCCCAACTAACTGTGATGAACTCACACAGAAATTCTTAGAAAAAGTAGCAAGTGTGGTTATGGAGCATGGTATCCCAGATGAGCTTGTCACCAACTTTAATCAAACTGGAGTTAATCTGATTCCAGTGTCTTAATGGACAATGAAGAAAAGAGGAGCCACCCAAGTTCCCATCGCTGGCATAGTTGACAAGATCTGGATCCAAACCAACCAGCCTGTGTGATCCTAGACATTTTTGCTGTCCTTAGGACTGCTGCTTTCCTCAACAAGCTGAAGGAAGCCCACATCTACCCAGTCTTTGTTCCAGGAGGCATGACTGGCATGCTGCAACCCCTGGACATTCTTGGAATGCCACCTTTAAGTTCACCAAATGGTATGCTGACAGGATAACAGAGAGGATGGGTGAGGGTGAGAATGCAGCAGCTAGGGTAGATCTGTGACTTGCAGTGCCCAAACCTGTACATGCAGCCTGGATGCTTCATCCACTAGACCACTTAAATCCAGGCCAGAGATCATTGACCTTGGCTGGGAAAAATGTGGCATTAAAGGAATTCTTAAAAGAGAGTAAATCAATGTCAGATGAAAAAATTTCCAGCTGATTGTACCTAAAATCGTGTCATTCATTTCTCAAATGCATTTGTTTACTTGTACATGTGCCTTTTATGCAAATTTGGGAAAAATTGTCATTTACATAAAAAATTATAATCAGGCTGAGCCCCATGCATCAATAAAAACTGTCTGACTGACTGGCTAATAATTTGCCTACTAGATCACATGACCGAGCCCCATACATCAATGAAAATCAGGCAAGTTTATGTTTGTGAGTGACTAGCTAATAATTTGGCTGCTGGTCACTGGTCATGAATAATGCTAACCAACTTTAACTGTGCCCCAATCAAGAATTTTACTTCCAGCTAATATTTCTGCATCTACAGTATATTATATCTTATTGGTTGAATATAAAAAGACTTCTTGAACAATCAGGTTTGGGGATTCCTTCAACTTAATATAGAAGGCCTTTCAGGGCCTAAATGTGAAATCATTTGAAACAACATCATGACAAATTCTGTTCCCATCCCAGCACCTACAATGACAAAATGGAGATATGTGGCTACCCACTGATTGCAGCCATCCATCACACTAAGCACTGGATAGCAACCCTTATCAGAAACAACTTAACAGCAAGCCTGATCAAGAAGAGTGAAGCCAGTGAGACACAGTGGGAAGCTATTAGAATTAATGACAATATTATACTGACCAGTCATAGCTGCTGTTAAGACCCTGAAAGCTGGAAAGGCACCCAGCCCTGACAATTTACACCCAGAATTCTTCCTACACCTCCATGAGAACTGCATACAGTGGCACCAGTCACTCTTCAACCACTGCATTCATTCAAAAAAGCTTCCCAAAGTGTGGAAAGTTGCCAAAGTCACCGGTCTTCTCAAGCCAAACAAGCCACAAGAAAGTGCCAAGATCCGCAGACCAAACAGCCTTCTGTGCATAGCCGATAAACTTAAGGAATGTCTAATTTTTAACAGCATTCAAACCATTGTTGAATCTCTTCTCCCCAAAGAACAAGTCAGTTTTAGACAAGGACACTGTACCCTTGATCAAGTTGCACTATTGATGGAAGACAATGGGTCTTCTTTTGACAAATAAATGAAGTCTGGATTTGTCAAAGTTGACCTTTCTGCTGTTTATAACACAGGCTGACACTGTGGGGTTACTTTGAAACTTCTAAGAACCATCCTTAGTAAAGAGGTGGTACTTATGATCATGGGCATGATTTCCCAATGTCAGTTTCATGTACATTTCGAGAAGGAAAACTCTTGCACGAGAACACTTATCAATGGTGTCCCACAAGGTGCCATTATCATGCCTGCACTTTTCAATCTGTGCACCCAAGACATTCCTGACATGATCAGCAACAAGTACATCTACACAGACAACATCACCCTCGTGTACAGTGATAAACAGTTTCAAGTCATCAAGAGAACCTTATTTCATGACCTTGATACTGAGATACTGAGAATCTACTTTCACATCTGGTGTCTCAACCCAAATACATCAAAAACTGTTGCCAACACTTCCCCTCTAAACAACAGTCAAGCTGACTATGAACTCAATTTTACAACACCAGATGAAAAGATCCAGTTCGACAAAGCTCCAAAGTATCTTTGTGTGACTCTCAACCAAACACTGTAACCTGCTAAAGAGACTTCGGGTTCAATCAAATCCACTTCTGCAACCATCCTTCCAGTCCTCTATGGCACTGTCTTTCAAAGAGACAGAAACAATATGAATCTGCATAAATGTGCAATGAAAGACATTTATTCCATCAGCCTGCAACATCTCCTCTAGTCAACATTTGACTCAAGAGCAGAATGTCTCTGTTTACATGAATTCACATCCTGTCAAATCAAATCCTCAGAAACGTGCTTCCTGACAAATGGATGAAATTTGTGTGGAACAGATGTTGGAGTAATTAAAAGTGCATGCTCCACAATTTTATTCCAACACCTTCAGAAAAACCTGCAGGCTATGACCTAAATCAAAGCCACTAGGTCCTCCTAAACCTAATTTGATCTGGTTATGGCTGACATGCCAGTTACATCCATGAAGTTGGTCTGAGTGGTAACCCAAACTGTGTGTGTGTGGTGATGTGCAAACATCTCAACATTTATTGAATTGCTGTATGATAGGCATTGTGATAGCAGTGTTAATGACAAATTTCAAAATTTGGCTGAATCATAACAAGCTACTAGATATTTTATTTTTTTAAACATTTTCCATAGTTTCATATTAGTTTATACACATATATATATTCCATTCTACTTTAGCATTAGCTTCTTGATGTACCTGTCAGCTTCTAACATTTGCAACAATGATTGCAAATGTTTTTCTATCAAGAGCAGCATGAAGAAACACATTAATAGTTAAATTGCCAGCAACTGATGGTGTTAACTTTCCATATATTTTATTCTCTTTCTGCCTGTAGTGCTTTTTCAGGATTTTTTCCTCCCACAATAAGCTTTTCAATACTTTTCTTTTTTCTGATGACATCACCAATGAAACTTCATTATATTTGATGTTTTGAGAGTTTTTTTAGAAAGTTCTGTGTGCTTCACTCTATTAAGAGCATATATGCAATGTGAAGGACTTTTTGCATCCCAACAGAACATTCTGAAAGCATTCATATGACAATTATTGTATCCTTGGTGCCATTACCATTATGAAAACAAAACTGTTTAGGTCAATTTGCTTTGAAGTTAGTTCTCAATTCTTAACATTATAACTCTGAGGATGGTTTTGGTGATGTGGCTCACCAGCATTAATAGTAATTGATTATGACTAGGCCTGTGCTGCTGCTCGAACAAAGTACCTGGCAGGCAAGGAGCCTTCAACATCTGTTCCATCTGCATCCACACCATTTTCTATATTGTTTTCAATAATCATTATCACTCATGTAGATGATGATTATTATTTTTATTTATTATTTTTTATTATTAAATTGTTAGTATTTTTATTACTATTACTTTTACTCCAATTGAAAGCAAATGCCAGGTCTAGGTGAAAAATTACTTTGTTTAAGTAGAATAAAATCACACAAAAAGAAACAAGAAGTATTATGGAACAAAGTGAGGATACAAAAATAATTGATCATGTCAGAAGTCTTCTTGGAAAATCATAGGAGAGAGTGTACAAATGATAGGGGTAGAGGCTTCACAATCATTTAGTATTGGGAAAAATGCTTATAGCATGGAAGCACTAATTTGCCTTTAATGTATCAACTGTAAAATCATGTAAAGTTAGTTTAGTAAGTGGGCAACAGAAAGAGGAACTCTCTCAGTGAACTTTCCAAAACAAGTGCCATTTTGTATTTATAAAAGTGCCCCAAAAAGACAGCATCTATATAGAGATAATCGGATGAATAATAATATTTAAGGCCAACTGTACAAGAGGTTTCCATGAGAACATTTCCATGTAGTATTCACAGCAAAAGGTTTTAAGCAGAACTTGATTAGGTTTTGTAGTTGCACATCATGGACCTAAATGGAAGCCCCTGTTTCCTTGGTGGGCTTATCTCATCTACTCTTTATATGTCTAATCTGCAGCACAGAAAAAAGTAGAATTGACATTTTAACAAAGCTAGAAAATTCCCACTGTTATAAGCTTGAAATTATTGTGTATTTTAGTCATGTTTGTTGGTACTGCCATGCACAAGGCATCTGCATTGTGTATTGGCATAAGAAAAAAGCCTATAGTGGTGGGTGATACAAAGAGCTATAGAAAATATCAGAAACAAGGTTGCTATTATGTCTTGGAAAGTACATTAGATGACTTGGTATAATGGAAACAGGGTTAGAAAGCAGTACTTAAAAATGTCAGTTGATAAGTATGTGTTTTTAGCCAAATGTTTTTCTTTGTTGTCTTTAACTATTTGTACTACAAATCGTGAGGAGCTGTAGTTCGATGATAAGTGTAGCTGCTCTGTAACAAAGGTTCTGGGTTCAATTTCCTGAAGAGGCAAAATCTTTAAAACTCTACAAAAAGAAAAAGCTATTGATTTGGTATCAGTGAAGACGTTTAGCCTAGAAATTTCTTACTGCCATGACAATATCCCTCTGAAGGGCACCATATAAGCTTAGGAACTTGGGAAAAAATAAAGTAAAAGCAACAAAAAAGGTATGCATTTTAACATACAGGAAAGCAGGATTGCTCAAAAGAGATGTTGATTTCTCCTGGGATTTTTTACTTGTATATGGTGTGTTAAGTGAAGTTTTGCACTGCATTATTATGAGCCTGCTAGCACTAGTGCTACAAGATGTTTTCCAGATTGCATTTGCAAGCAAACTACATTCAGGTACAGTATATGCATTAGAACATTTCACAATTATGTTTTTAGTCAAAAGGTCAGATTTTACACTGACCAAAAACATCTGGAGACCATTTGCACAAAAAAATTGTAAACACTCAGCCAAGATTGACCAGCCCAAGGTGCAGCAATTGCATATACTCCATCCTGAGTTGCTCATCAAAGTGTCAAAAAATAGAAACTGCTACCTTGCACTACAGTCTTTTGGTTAGACATGAACAAAGATATTGAAGGCATGTTAGGACACTGTGCCACATGCCAAAGATATAAACAACAAACACACAGAAAGCCCACTTCATTCTCATGATATTGCACCAAGAGCTTGGCTTAGCATTGGTACAGATCTCATTAAATGGGAAAGTCTGACCTATCTTCTTGCAGGAAACACTTAACTCTCAACTTCCCTTTATTTAAAGATTGACATCCCTGACATCAAAAGCAACTTTAGCTTATCTTAAAGGTATCTTTGATGAGAATGGAATCCTAAAGAAATTACTTTCTGATTATGGGCCTCGGTTTTCTAGTTAAGAATGTAAAGCCTTCTAAAAATCTGTGGGTTTTAGTATGTGACAAATTCTCATTTTCCAACTGTGTTTACTGAGCATTTAGTTGGAAGAGTAAAATATATCTTCTCTAAATGCCAAGAAACTAACTCCAAGGACTATCTTTCAATCTCCCATCAGCAGAACTCCAGACTGATTAATAATGCCTCATATTGCATCAAAGCAGAATTAAAGGAAAACTAATCCAAGCAGTACAGTCAACAGTTGTTTTCCCTACTACGTCTTACAGCTGGACAGAATGTTAGTGTCAAAGATCCATAAACAGAGACATTGAAACTTGCCAAAGCTGTTCATTAGGCTTGCCAAGCAAGCTCATATATAATAGAGCCAAGTAGAGGTAATATTTAAGATATAGATGACACTTTAGACAATCAAAAGAACAACTCAGCACATCACCAGCTTCTCCATCAAATTCAACTCTGATTTTTGAACACCCTTCAACACCACTTTAAGCATCAGATTCCAACAGTAATTAATATGTCACCTATCCAATGGGTAACAATATTAACACTCCAGTGACTACCAGTACTACAGTTTGCCAGTGTACTAGAACTGTTAGAGCACCAAATTTGATTTGAAGTTTCAGTTGAACTACTGATTTTGCCATATGTAGGACAGTGTATTTTAGCTTCAATATCATATTTACACTAATCATATTATAGACATTTCCTTTATTTCCAAAAAGGGCATGTTGAATATCATATTACAGCTGTGCAAATTTGGTTACCACATTGGAATAATCTATTTTAGAAATCAGCCACACCTGCTTGATAGTTAGACTGTGATTCTTAAAGTGTTAACATCCAAATTTGCTACTGTCTTTTATATCAATACCTTCTCCACAGTTTGACAGCAAATTGAAACACAGAGATTGGTGTTTGCCCTCCTTCCTTAAAGCCAAAAGTTAAACAAACTGTTATGTTTACCTTAGGTTTTGACCCTTGGTTTTGAATAATATGTGAATTAAGACCCTGAAAATTTTATTTTGAAGCCATATGCTCTTTTTTGTTATCTTGAGTTAAAGCAAAAATGAAAGAATAAAATCTAGTGAGGTTAGAGAAAAAGGGGTAGTGTAAAATATATTCTTAAACAAGATAATTTATGAACAACCAATACTCAACACAACAATGAGCAGGGAGTAGCATTCATCACAAATCACACATAGAAAACAACAAACAGATGAAACTCAGAAAAACTTATTGCAGTCAAACAATCATATCTGGGACATACTTGACAAAATGCCTTAATATCAGCTAAAGACAGAATTAAGTATGAAATGGTTTAAAACAACTTCCAGGTGATTCCACAATTCCATACAATGTTGTTTGGAGTAAAGAGATCAATGAAAACAGCTCCAATTTGCTAAATGATATTCAGGTACGCTCTTCTGTTATTTTCAGAGTATTTAAATTGTCTCAAACACTAGAGATCCATATTTTTCCTGGTTGCTTGCTTTCCACTTCCCAGTTCCTTACAATTGTTAACACATCTCTCTTGTGTCATCTCTCCCCGAACTACTGCAACCTTCAATGCTTTAATTGGTCAGCTACCTGTTTTAGCCCACACCTATGAGCTACTTCCTCACTTGAGACTCTGTCCTGCAGCCTGGTGCCTGTCATGTATCAAAGCATGTGATGATCACAGCTGACCAAGATCTTCTCCACTCACTTTGTTAAGGGTTATGTCTCTGAACCATAGAGCATGACCGATTTAATACCTGCCTCATATACTTCTGAGCATTGACTCAGGGAGATTCGCCTGTTACATAACAGTCCTCCAATCTCACACCATTTACTTAAGGCTGTAGCAACCCTTATTTGTGCAGCTCTTTATATTTCTCCCTCCCTATTTATAACACCTTTGATGTAGGTGAACAGGTCCACTCCTTGCATCACATGTTTGCCTTCTGGTCCCAGCTCTACTGTTTCTCTCTACTCTCCACCCTCTGTCTACATGTAGAGCAGATAAATGTGCCTGCTCATGACACATTCCTCAAACCAGAACAGTATCTGTGAACCCACCTTTCACATTGGGAACATAGCACAGAGTTCACTTCTATTCCTCTTCCACACACTCCACAAGGATACCTTCCAGAAGACTGAGGAGTTGTGTCTTTCTTTCCAGTCACAAAGATCTTAGTTTTACCAAAGTTAATTTTGGTAAAAATTTAGGAAAAAAAGAAAAGTTAGAGAGAAATATTTTTAGTAAATAAAAAAAAACAAAATTCCTTGTAAGCCATTTTCTGACAGTAGACTAAATATTGAACAGCTAATTAATCATTCTGGTATTTTATGGCTGTGGGGGTTCTGGATGACCACAGTTTATGCAACATTTTTATCCTTGTGAATCATTCATCAAGTTACCCTCCAGAAGATGTAAACCTATCAGAAAACATGACTGTTATTCATTAAATAAACATTACATCAGCAGAGATATAAAATTTAAGAGATAAATGGGTGTGCATTTGTTAAGACCCCATTGAAATGATGAAGAAAAGACCATAAGTGAAAAATATTCAAATGTGTGTAGAACACGCTGACTACCTTCAACAATGGTTTGAAAAATGATATCAACACAAATGTATCACATAAGACAGCAAAAAGATGAGTAGTTTGCGATGGATAACACAAGGGGTGAAGAAGATTGTCAGGCAGTTACTAAGAATGTGTAAGACACAATCTGCACACACCCCAAAAAGGTCAAGTTCAAAGAAATTAAAAGTAACCCTCAAGGTAATTGCTGTCTTTTGTCACTGAAAAGATGTCAACTTGGACTTAGGATTTAAGTACACTTTTAAATACAAGAAAATTGATAGCCCAAGTGTAAATGACCTTGAATACTTAATATCTGCACACACACATAACAACCAGTTTTAGAAAAGCTTTCTTGGGTCACCAACTTAAATAATGAACTTTACATAATCATTTACCTCCACTGTACCTACCAAACAATAGAAACTAGCATACCAATGTTTTTGCATGACTGAAAGTCACAAGACTGCTTGACATGACAGCATCCATCCACAACAAAGTAGTAGGCAATGGTGGTCCTATTGTTACTTAATAGTTAAGAAACCCAGTTAGATCAGCTGTGACACAAGTGATTGAAAGGAAGCAAGTGTATCAACAAGGTTCAATAAAAAGGAAGATTGAATAAAGCAGTTATTAGAAACATGTCACTTACATTAACAACTCAAACTGGGCAAGCTCCTTTTGAAAAATGGTTTTCAGCTGTTTGAAATTAATATATCATTAAAGCCTGATCTGAAAACAGGCTTCTGAAACACCTTACATCATCAGCTGGTTTCACAAGCCACCAGGCATATTGTATGCCATCTCTGTTTACCAACATTGCT
Organism: Morbakka virulenta; assembly: GCA_003991215.1. NCBI lineage: Eukaryota > Metazoa > Cnidaria > Cubozoa > Carybdeida > Carukiidae > Morbakka > Morbakka virulenta. Next base: position 2,671,803 of record RDPX01000020.1, read on the forward strand.
ATGCCAAAGATAAAACTTTTAGGGTTGTCATTGTTTCAGATGACTAAAACAAAATGACTTAACCCTAGTCAATTTTTATTCAGAAACTCCAAAGTTGCTGTTTAAACAGATTAAAATTATCAGAAAAAGACCCAATAATATTAATAACAGGACCCTAAAGTAAAAGAGAGAGAAATTAAGAAAAGAACTCATACACAAGGTCTCTTGTGATCCATTGTGTAAGAAGTGATAGAAAATGATAACATATATAACTATAATGACCACTTTGTGGACACTAAAACAAGGGATGATAAAATATATGTGATCCAAAAATACCTGGTAGCGGTAAGATGTGTTGGTAGTCATTGCAGTAGTAGTAATAGTACTACTAAAAGTAATAGTAGTGGTAGTAGTATAAGGAGGAGGAGGAAGAGGAGGAGGAGAAAGAGAGGAGAGGAGCAGAAGCAGCAATAGTAGAATTGTACATGCACCAATGCAGTTTTTTGAACCTATGGTAATGGGTTTTGTTGTTGGTTTTTTTTGTCAATTTGAAGGTCATTAAATTTATTGTTAATCATCATCAATTTTTACTAGCCTTTGTTAAGGGTACAGGTGGTTAGTTTTTAGTTCTTGAAAGTGTATAGTGTATAACAGATTAGAGAAAAGTGTGTTAGGTAAAACTGGTATGTTTTTATAAAATGTGTATAATATAGAATACCTTACCAGGATTGTAGTAATAATTTTATGAGAAGTATTAGCAGAAGAAATGACTGATATAGAATTTTGATAGTAAAGTCCTTATTAGCCTAAATTTTTGCCACTGCACCACAATGAATCAACAGAACAAACTCAGTGAATCTTTATTTTCTGTCTGTTTATCATTACCTGATTAGGTTGCCCATTCTCTGCCACTGAGGTTACCCAGTAAAGAATTGTATTTTAAAATATGATGTTTAAACATTACACCCAATTGTCTCACAGAAGGTAACTTGATTTCACAACCTGCATATTGAAATATTGAAAAAATTCAAGAATGCGTTTTTTAAAGCTGTGTGTCTGGTTGAAACCTAACAGTGTGTTGATGTATGGTCATTTATGTCAATTTTTTTGCCCTAAATAGTGCTAATATACTATTGGCTCTTGAGACTTCACATCAGTCAAAACTGAAGGGTTCAAAATGCTCCCCAGATTCCCAGTGTCATTACAGGTGTACTAAAAACCGTTCCCAGTTTGCACCACTGGTACTAATCATCATCACCATCATCAATATATTCAGTTTAACGTCCATTTTACATGCTAGCATGTGTTGGACGATTTCTTGAAATTGACTTCAAGTTATCCTATCCTTCACCAGGTCTCTGCTGACACCTTTTTGTTTGAGATCCATCCTTATCACTTCCTCCCATGTTTTCTTCGGTCTTCCTCTTCCAGTGGTTCTTGTCTCCATGCTTTTTCTGCCTCTACTTCTCCCACCATCTCTGTC